>JAPEVF010000049.1:91291-104530 GCA_029747585.1 Pleurotus djamor
TGNNNACTCCATCACCGACTTTCATTCTCACCGTGAAGATAACCACAGTTACCGCACCTATGATTATTTTTTTTAAATAACTTCCTATCACCGCACTTCATGTTCTCGAACCGCTTGGAGTACTTTCCGGTGACTTATGTGTTCACCGAACACTGGCTATCCCCTGACGATCAAACTTAGACACCAAGTTCACCCTCCAGCATCTCCTCATCATCCGATGACTTCGCTCCTAATGGATCAACTCGAGAGGTTGCTACTTGTGAACGTTCTTTCCCATGAGATGCACAAGGGCACGGCCGAACGGATTCAGTAATGAGTCGACCATGGAGTCTCGGATTGTCCGTGATGAGCTTTGTGGGCACACTCTTCCATTCTGCTGCGTTTACACCGGAGTTTCTACCGTAGTAATACTTTAAGCTCCAGTTGGGCGGCGAGCTATCAAGCTTTGAAACGCCGGAAGCTTGGGAAGTTCAAGATACTCCAATGCAAGTCGATGAAAAGTCCACTTACCTTCGCTGGCATAGTCTTTCACGACGAGCATAATATAGGACGCTGATTATGATTTTCTTGCGCCTGTACACGGCGCCGTTGGGAGCAAGTTGGGAGGCACACCACCTTACCGAGTGCCTACCGGCACAGTTGCCGCACTCGGCATCCACCAAGCGGAGTATCATCTTTTGAACATCCGATGGACCCTTCCAATCCGCGACTTACCAAGTTCCTCCAAGTTCAAGTTCAACGGGAAACCACCTTCGTCCTTTCTCCTTTTTTGGATCCTTCGAGTTGAAAATGTACGAGACATCGACTCAACGCTTCACAAAACTCAGGAAAAGTATGCCAAGGACGCCAGGCTTTCTGGCACCATGAACTTCTCTTCTTCGAGGCCACCTTGTTTCTTGCACGTGTACTAGTTTCTTCAAGGCTGAAGCTCCCGAAGATGACCTTGAGACGGCCTCGAGGATACTTGCCTCGGAAAATCAGGAGGCTACATCCTCGGTAAAGGCAAGCGGGCGTTTAGCGCAAACTCAAAGTTTGGCTCACTTATTGAAAATCCCCGGTTCAAATGTAGGTCAGGATCGCAGTGGGGATACACAATAATACACCCATCACCCATCGATTGTCGCCTGGGCGGTGAAAGCATCACCATTCTGGGTCACATTCTCTCCCACACACGCACCCATAAATCCAACTGATCCATGCGTGTTTACTGGCAGAAATTCTCACACGCGACATTTGTGAGGTATTCAGGCAGGTCCTTGTTTGTCCACTCTTGTGGCGTTCACTTATTCAGCTCTGATTTGCGCAGGACCTGTCGTAACGGGAATCCTTTGCTCGTGGCGTCGATGGTCCCCCACCCCCTTCACGTACGCCGTCAGATCCTCTAGCCGCTTCGGCTAGCATCGGACAAAATGGCCGTTTAGAATGGCCTTGAGGCGGGAACCTTGTTGCATGGGCGATAGAAGAGCTTGCCATGGGCCAATCCCTTTTGTTGCCGCATTCGCGCGTGTACTTAAACTCATCGTGGAATTTCGACGCCTTCTGGGAACAATTCGCTTCACAGATGAACCGAATCAAACCAACGGTTCTATCATTTCCTCGGATGAAGCGGTTCGTACGAAAATATCGATGCTGGCTCTGGTGGAAGACGAATGCGGTTAACACACGCCGGCAACTAAACTACTGCCTTCCTGGCTATGAGCGTATAAAAACAGTCGTTAACACATACTCGTGTCCCAGTCATTCGATCACCGCCCGCCTCCCCCAACTGCGAGCATTCAGAAATTTGCTCTCCCCAACCTCCCCAGTCGAAGCGACAATCTCCTCTACTTTTACCATGGCTGGCGATCCACGAAATATCACCCTCCCCAGCATCAGGGAGTGGCTTGGAGGCAAGTACAACTATGGTCTTTCGAGTGGGCGAAGGGATGCTAACTTCGGGTAAAGAGGATCCATTCAAATCACCACCCTCCGCGTCCGTTGTGCCAAGGTTGTCGTTAACGGTGAGCTCCCTTTATCGCTTCCTTCCCTGAATACAAGTCCTGACCGTTCTTATTTCTCAGACCTCAACGTCCCCTCAAGCCCCCTCAGCTCCACGATATCCTCCGCTCCCATCAATAAAGCAACATTTACGCTCCAGACGTAGCGTTTCGCCAGTGCATCAACCACAAGTCTCTCCATCTTCGTCGTTCGCGCCTCTGGCTTGCTCTCAATCGACGTATATGGGACGACGTCGATCACAGACTGATAGTCAGCTCAGATTGTCCGGCAACTTTGTGGCGAGAGACGACCCCCGTTCTGTTTTGCCCCGATCGAGCATTTACGATAACCGCGGCGCTAGAATCGTCGATCGCCCTCTGTCCTTTCATCCTCAAAGCGTCGTCCCTGGTCCAAACCACCATGTTCGTCCAGACACCGAGGGGGATTTTGGGTTGATTCCCCCCATTGACGTGCTACCGGATACGAACTCCCTTGCTAGCCAGGGTGCACGCTTTCGTCGTCTCAATGGTGGAGAACCTCACTGGAGAGTTCCTATGACTGATAGTCACTTCTCAAGACCTACTCTGCGCCACGACGGCAATTCACCCGGTGTCCTGTATGCCGCTGGAGAACACAGGGTTATAACCTTCCCCGTCAGCCCTCATTCGACCAAATCATCTCTTGGGAGGAGTGATGACCAACACCAACACCTCGAAGTTGGTGGCTCGTCCACAGGAGGCAGTGACCCAAACAGGCGGCACGTCTGTCCCATCTGTCCTCGCCGCTTCAATCGCCCTTCATCCCTCAGAATACACATCAACACCCACACAGGAGAAACTCGTGAGTAATTACCGCAAGCTATCGTCGTCTTCTCTAATGACATCGTCCCTCAGCCTTTAAGTGCACTTGGCCCGACTGCGGGCGAGAGTTCAATGTTAATTCAAACATGCGGAGACATCTCAGGAACCACGCCAACCCTGGTGTGTCACGACGGACAGGCGAACGAGGCACACAGCGACAGCGTCGGCGGAGGGTCCACAGTCTCAATACCAATGTAGATGGCCGTGCCGGACCCACTTCTCGAATGCCAGCCGAAAGTGTCCGCGTCGTGCGTACAGCTCGTTCAACCGATGCCATTGATCCCGATTCCCTGGCGCCTCCGATCTCGACGCTTTGTTTGCAGGATACCGATACCTCAACGACCCCGAGTCTTAGGGGATCAGATTGCGAGGACGACGACTACGACATGAGTGCTCCTGACGACGGAGAGGAGGAAGATGAACTCTCTGATGATGAATGCCGAAGCCCTGCGAACGGCGCGAAATCTATAGCCCATTCGCCACCATCATCTGTATACAGCCCTGCGTTGTCTACCAGTTCATCATTCACTGCATCGACGAGGTCCATCCGAGAGCTCTCCTTCTCGCCCCCTCCACCCCCCTCGCCACCTCGAAAGAGATCTCTCCTGGCGAGCCCCCATTGTCGCTTTGAAGATAGCGAATGAACACTTTACCCTTCTCATTTTTTGTTCATCTTTTCTCGCAAATTATTTCTTGTTTTGTTTCCTATTTACCGCACAGTATCCACCTCACGTTTATCCGTTCTCTCCGCCTTCTGAATCCGGCAGCTACCTCTGAAAGTCTTGTATCTTGCTCCAACGTGTATCCTTATTCCCATTGTTTCGTGTTGCCATGTATTCGCCGTCTCCGACATCAGAAATCCTCTAACAGTATCTCACACAATCTCTGAGAGAAAATCAGTGAGATAAATATTTCGCGACCCAATTCGCGCTCAAGAGAAAATTACGCTGGGAAGTAAATGTAAAACGCCATCATTATCTCACAAGCTGCATCAAGAAAGTTCATCTGCTTCTTGTTCATCACTTGCGTTCAAAGCGATAGTCGCACTCGCACATGTGCATGTTCGAAAAGACACAGGTCAAGATGGAACACATACTGGATCAGCTACGCGCATGCTCGTTGTGTTCTTGCGGAGCAGATGCAGATGCAGCTGTATAGTATTGTTGTTTCAGAGCTGACTCGTCCGTCGGGCCTTCAAGGCCTGAGGTCTAAGGCCTTTATTGTTACTGCTTGAAGAGACCGTATCCTAGAGGATACTCCAGATGTGCTGAGTCAAGGACTCGACGCCCAACTTCTTCACCATTTCTCCTAACCTCTGCGNTTTTTTACTATACAAAACATATCGATGTATAAAATATTATTTTTGGTATGACGAAAGGGCTCTTTAGAACCGTGATGCTGTGCGAACAAAATGGATTAAAAATTCGTAGAGTAGGGTACATGCCCCGAGGTTTCGCCAGAGAATTGAGTAATACTCGGACGCATGCGAAATAGGAAATAGGCATGGAAAATGTGCTAATCAGTCCTGCGCGAGAAGCTGCATCGCCTATGGAGTAAATGCGGTACAAGAAACCGAACTTTGTGTTGCTAATGATGTTCGAAATTCAGACTTCGAGGCCATGATATCTTCGACCTATTCATTTGTCTTGGCGCACCGATGATGTTGCTATTCGTACTTCGTTTCGAACGGACAAACCCAAGTAACGCGCAGCATGAAGATTGACCATCCGAGAATCTATCTCCGTCAAAGTGTCCACAGTACAGCCGCTTGCTTCCCTTCCCGTCAATCTCACGGGGCCAAGATTCAAGCACGGGGCGGCTCATCATGCTTATATTTGGAAAACTTCGGTCTGCTCGGGGCGGGGAAGAGATACTTATCTCTTCAAGTTGATAGAGTTCAGGGCTTTTTTCACGTACACCTTGCCACCTCCCTAGGCAAATGGTCAAAGGCGGGCCGGTAGTCGATTATCCCTGAACCCTGTGTTTAGTGGGCGAGCATCGACCACGAAGGCTGAGCTTGCAGGTTTCCCGGAAATTTTGTAAGGCGGCAAGGCAGGGTAAGTAAGAAGTAAAGCGGAGACCAAACTTGGATGGTCCCGTTTTCCAATGGTCGCTGAATAAATTTGAGCGGAGCAAAAGTTCGATTGGGAAAGGGGTCAGGGTCGAGATCGCTGTAGGAGGGGATGTGTAAGCCTCTGGTTCAAAGGTGACAAGTAGCCATTACCTTGCAGCCCGATGTGCGTCGGGGTGCTTACATGGCGCTTGGTTACTTCGTCCTTCGCTTTGAAATGTTGCCCCACGGAATATCTTCCCAGACCACTAAGCTCATGATATGAACCAAGCCCAGTCCGAGAGACGAGCGATTCTATCTTCGAGGTCGGGTTCCAGTGGCATCAAGGAGTTGAAGGCGTCGGCGACCGTGGTTGTCGACGATGGCTCTACTTATCGCATTGCCTAAAGGAATTGTGCTGTGGAACCTGACGCGCCCCAGGTCAACCATTAGCAGGGTGACGATTACCATCGGCTAGAACAACTGAGTAATACAAATTTCACATCACAACTTTCCCTATGGAAATAATATTTCGGGACATGGTCCAGTGAAAAGATCACATACCCAACTGGGCGATGCGGAACGACGCCTAGTTCGTCAAGTGCTGCATTACCTCGAGGGAAATGTAGACGATTTCACGACTAAGAAGGAGAGCGAGCAATCAGATCAATATTGTATGATATAGTAGGTATAAGACAGAGTGGTTACCGATCAGGAAGGAAAGGTCTGGCCACAGTTTACGATACCATCAGACTCTCGTGGAGATCGATATATTTAGAACCTGAGTCCACCATATGGCCCGACGCAGGATCTCGCGGCGGCATCGGCGCATAATGAAGTGTGCTTGAGCCCTATGATGTAGCACTGGAACGTGAGGGTGGCATCTTTCGTCGTGTAGAAAGGACGAGGAACTTGCGAGGAACAGGGTCATAAATCCCTGGCCCACGGTAAAGTGCAATTCAGGCGACGGCATATTACCAGGGTATCACTCTCCGCACTCTACCACGAACGGCCAGATATTCCCTTCAATGACACGAGATCGGAGAGATGTACTTCCACGAGGGAGCCCTGCCATGATGCTTGAAGAACCTGCCAAGACGATATTTTGCAGCCTTGGCCACGCATAGTATGCCTCCGGGCTGAACTTGCTGACCCACGGCGAGTTCAACCCTTCAAGGAACGGCTCGACATCCTGAACGTCGTCCAAAACGAGTCGATTCACAGCCGGGAATGTGCCAAAAAGCCGGTAGTCTTGGAAAGGGGGTGTATATCCAACCATACGCAACGTAAGTGAGGAAACGTTGGGAAACTTGGCTTTGTGGCAGTCGCATGACGTTTCGAGTGAACGGGTGAAGATTTCCCAGTCGGATATCCAGCTGACCTCCATGGTCTCCACATTAGGAGCATGGAGCACATGGAGGAGGTCTGACTGCGCGTCACAGGAACTGAATTTGATACACAGGAATTGGAGATGTGGCAAGTCGATGGTTGGGTAAGAAACATCAGGAAGCAAACCATCTCTGCCCGAGGAGATGGTAAGGGAGGTGAGATTCGAAGGTGCGGTCNAAAAAATCGTAAAATTGATCCCATTCTAGCGGATGGTCTAACGCCCGTACGACCTCGATGTGGTGAATGGGGGACTGAGAAAATGTTTCATGAGAGACAGGAATGAACCCAAATGTGCGGAGGGACTTGAGTGAAGGCAATCCCCCGGCGAATATGTCAAATATTGGGTCGAGGTCTGCTGGGGAGAAATCAACCTCGCACTGAGCCAGCTGAAGCTCCTCCAGATTTGGGGCATACGCCATCTCCAAGGGCAATAGGAACGATCGTAGAATTTCTCTAGGCGCAGAGATACGTAAGCTACGCCACCGAGAGACTTGGTCCAGGACGAAGTAAAATGCCCAAAGGAGGTGCGACAAGGTACTCGTAGGTGGGAAAAACCCGAAGTCGATGACAACGTTGAGCGGTAAGCATTTTGATCGCACTAAACAGACTTCGACAGAGCGGACATCATTTGGGGTGATGAAAACCGAAGTCCATAGCGAAGGTGTTTTGCAAATTCGGTACCATCGTTTCGATAAGCAGGATAAGGAGGCCAAAACCCTGAAGCGATTGATGGTTTGCTCCGGCGATAGTACTTCGTCGAGAATGACGAGGAAGAGTTCCTCTGGAAGACGAGAGAAGAGATCATATGAGGAACGGTGAGGCATGGTACTAAGAACACGAGTATCAGAGATGGTTCGGATAGACTTGGGTATATTGTTACTCACCGTTACAAAGAGGATGCGAAGGGCAATTGTTTCTCAATCAAAGGTGACATCTTAATAGTATTCTGGAGGGGTGGCTCCAGACAATGGTGTTGAGACGGAAAGTATAGCCCCATCAGGCGAACAATGGGATCAGCCCAAGGGATCCGTAAGCTTGAGATCGTTGCGTGGCTACAGAGGCCTTAGATATGACATGCCGCAGGCTCGTTTCGCTAGCATGAGGTAGGAAGTAAGTGAAGACAATTACGGTGGGAACTGCATGGTAACGGACATAGTTACCACTCATCTCACAGGCACACAGGCGAGGTCTCACTGTCCTGACTAGTGGACTCCTCAAGCACCTGGAGCGCATAAGAGGTGTGGTCCTGGCTGAGGCCAGCCAGGAAATAGCGTGGCACTGATAAGGACGATGTGGTACGTACGGCTGGACGTCGGAACGAGAGAACTTCAACTTTGCCGTCGCCAAATCAAACACCGCTTCAGGGGCATCTTAGGATATTCAGGAGATCGGCGGTCTCACGCATCTCCTCGTTGGTCCATTCTTCTTCGTTTCACTCGAGCCTTCTCGTGTCAGCGCTATTTGTCTTACTTCCTAGTAGGTTTGATCCATCGGGAGGCTTGAACAAAAATGATCACAGAGCTTTCAAGAATCCCACTGTTGCATTTGCAAACGAGCTCCGAAATCCACGCATGTGAGCCAGCTATGAGTATAACAGGGAGTAGAAACGGCCTGGTTGGAAGGGTCTAGTGCGCGCTCGAGCCAGTGTGGAAATAGCAGAAGGGCTTAGAATCTCGGGGACGATCAAGATATATATCGAATTTGGCTACTCTGAGGATTCTTTTGTGCATTAATTCTCAACTCAATTTCCTATGAGTCAGCTTCGAATCAAATACCAACAGACATTCTCATTGGCTTCTCTGCCTTTGCACCACATGCCACCATCGTTTCGCTCTCTCAGAATCGACCGAACTGCGTCCCCGGTTGTCGCGGCGAGACAAGTGGGCGGTACTTACTCAATACAGCTGAATTGCTCGAGTATATCAAGAAGAGGAGAAGTCCACGGATAATGAACGTGAGCTCCCCGTATACCTAGAAAGGGGAGAGACCCTCACACGTCACACGGCTGATGCGAAGGTGATGGACAAGGTCGCGATAGACCGAGATCAACAGCCCATGCATCAACACTGCGTAAAACCGCGAGCATGTTCTGTCACGATGATAATTAATGTAAGAGAAGCAACTGGAGGCGCATGATGATCATAGATTTGTGAGAGATATACATAGCATCGCACTATAGAAATGGACATCAGACATACAAAGTACTTGGCAACAGTGGGGAAACGAATGGTGTGATGATGATTTCGATGATATGTCAAGTGAGCGCCCGGAAATGGGCGAAGAAGTTTGCCTATCCGTGTGGTCCATCGGTCGTCCGTGGGATGTCAAAGCAATCGTCGCCGTGGAACGCTTCGATTAAGGAAATCTGGTCCGCTGGTTTGAATGTGATGGACCCCAAGGGTAAAGAAGGTACCAGGGTGATAAAGAGGTTGATTCCTTGAGGATGAAGATTGCTTTGGAACGATAGATGCTGGGATACGGAGGCCGAACCTTCGACATGGCCTGCAGAGCGGAGCTGATATGCATTGTGAGATATCCATCTATTTGGTGCCTCGGGTCTACGAACAGATGAGAGGGCGGAGACGACGAAGCTAGTCCTTGATATTGCTGCTGTGATGGCAGGTATGTTTTGTGCGTCTCGACATAGCATTGAGGAACCTTAAACTCCATGGAGGTCGATCGGTGTGTCTGTGGTAGTTCAGAAGATTCAAACGTCGCAGTGCCATCGTTAGGTACAGACGATGAACTGGAGCTAGCAAAACTTTCATCCACAAGTGCAGGCATCAAATACGACTGACCGTATGATAAACTGACGGCAGGACCAGATAGTCGTACAAGTAGTTCTCCTTCCGAAGGTGTGTTGTCAGAACCTGGGAACAAGGGCGTAGATGAAGGACCAGCAACAGTTTGCAGCCGGTAATCCGCCTCGGTGGCGTGCGTTGAGCTGTGGTTTTTGCTTGTTTGATTCTGGGTCCGTGTCGACATTCCTCACATAGAGTAAACTGATCGTCGACCATGGGTTGGCGGCATTTGGTACATGTCGGGTCGGATCCATTTTCGGGGCGAACACCGCGTCGACGGCGATCGCACAGATCCTCCTCAATACATCGTCGAAACGTGCGCGGTCACGGGGGCTATTTACCCAGTTAACATCATCCTTGCATTTCGTGCAGAGCGAACTCTTGGCCGGCGCTCCATGCTCAGTACTCTGTTTCAGCTGAATGACAAGGCCAAACTGGATAGGACTCACTTGTAGCTCGCTTGTCCCCTGTGTCTGGCCAGCATTGCTCACACGTAGTCATCCTCGACTTCTCCGCTGGATGAAGCTCTTTGTTACACCGGAGACATCGCTGGTCTACGAAAATCGCCTTTCCGGAGATCATCAGTAGGTTTGTAAAGACGAGTGCCTTGCAGGGGGACTTACGCTGCAAATCAGCGGGTTTAGAAGCCAAGGATTGTCTGATTTTCACCGGAGAGTTGACTTGAGGCATTGGTTTGGGTGCCCATTTGTCCGCGAGGAGGCCTATTTGAGGTAAATACGATTTACTACATTAAGATATCGGAAGAACTCGGGAACAAGCATCTTCTGAAACATGTCAGCCTCGGGAGTTAAGTATTACGGCGGTGAAGCAAAGAAACTTGGACCCACAAAGTACATCAGCTCGAATCGTAGCGACCTTGTAAGTTGTCGACGTCGTGAACAGGGAGGGAGAACAAGGAGAAAGGAGCAGCTGGAAGCAAAAGCTTCCACTTTTAGCTGCTAAAGCTACATACGGCGAAGTAAATGAATCGAAAAGGAAAGATACGACGGAGGCAAAAAGTTGGAGGCGAAGAGATTTTTGTTTGTGGGAAGCGGGGCGCCGATCAACCGCCGATCGTGATCGGACAGGGAGGTGTGTCCATGTTTTCCAGCATGGCCCAGGCCAAATAGGGACCAACACAAAAGTTTTACACCTCCACAATATCTTCCAGGCTTAAGTTGCGATTTTGCGATGCTTCGTGCAGTGTGAGTTTTGATTTTCTTGGGCATATGTATCGCTGACTAAAACTGGCCCATAGACGACCCAAAAATGCGCGCTCAAAACGTGCCTTGGATGCTAGGGCACCGAAGGAGGTTGAAGATCCTCGTACAGCCATATTTGCTCGTGGTACGCATGCCGGAGAACGAGTGAGTGCTGTAATGAAGGATCTTGTAAGTCTGTGTTCAAAGTCGTACTCTTCATCGATACTGAACGGCCACCCTTCAGATGGCGTTGAAACGCCCCCATTGTATATCGTTTTCGAAGAAAAACGACATTCACCCTTTCGATGCTACGACATCTGCATCAGGGTCAAGTTCGCAGGCCTCATTGGAATTCTGGTCCAGCAAGAATGATGCATCGATGTTCCTGTTTGGGCAGTCAACGAAGAAACGGCCGCATGGGTTGACTTTTGTGAGGATGTATGATGGGAGGATACTTGATATGTGCGAAGTAGGTGTGGACGAGTACATGAGCATGGACTCATTCAAGGTGAATTTACCGCCTTTGCTCAACTCGAGGGACTCATCCGACTTGCTTTGTTAGACCCCAAAGTCTACGCCGGGAAACAAGCCCCTCATGCATTTTGCCTCCGAACTCTTCGATACTCACCCGAGGTTCATCCAACTTAAATCTCTCCTTTTGGATCTTTTCAACGGAGAAGTCATCGACTCGATATGTCTCAGCGGACTCGAACATGTCATCAGCGTTTCCCTCGCACCAACGCCCGATTCCCTGAACACGACGACCGATGTTCCGACCGAAGGAAGCCTCCCAAAAGTCCACATTCGGACCTACACAACCAAACTGCTACCCTCCGGCACTCGCATCCCTCGGGTCGAGTTGACCCCCATGGGTCCTTCGTTGGATCTTACTTTGCGGCGACATCAACCAGCCGACCCGGAGATGTGGAAGCAAGCTATGAAGAGACCGAAAGTCGCGAAGAAGGACATCGAGAGTGGTCTTGGGAAGAAGAACAAGATTAAAAACACCGAGGTTGATGAAATGGGCGACCTTAGAGGAAGGGTGCACGTTGCGAAGCAAGACCTTGGCAAGCTGGTGGGTAAGAAGATGAAGGGGCTCAAGAAGGGAGCTGATGAAGATGACATGGACGTTGATGAAGACCATGAGTGGGAAGGCGAGGGAGGGAAACGAAAAAAGCGACGGATATCTTCTTGATTAATGTTTTCCATTCTCGTTCGTGCATCCGTTGTGATTGTTTACATGTACTCCATCTTCACAGTTCATCATGGGTTCTATCGAAGCCCTTCTCAGCCAACCACGCCCTCATCGCAGCGTTGAATTCTTTTGGGAATTCGAGTTGAACCCAGTGTGCACCAGGTAACATCTAATTCACGATCATTCAGTCACAGTGGCGCAGAACTGTCCGAGTTAGACAAGCTCACCTTCGTCGTGAGGTCCGGGATGAACCCCGCTGATCCCAAAATTTTTGCTGCGAACCCCCAGTCTGCCACTGGATCCTATTGGACGCATCATCAAGTGAGTCGGCGTTTTCGTTGACAACATTGGATGACGTACATCGACCGGTAGTATGCTCAATACGGGTTGGGTGATAGTGTGGTTCCCTTGCTGATGAGCAAACTGCCAAGAGCGGTACCGATTCTGGCGAAAGAAGTTCAGTCAAATGCATCGCTGATCATCTGGCTGACTTACACCCTCGGTGTAGAACTGCAGCGCTACAAAGGACTTATCAGCTCTCGGGGCGAAGCTATCACGACGGGAAAACGCACTATTATCAAAACCTTGGATCGAATACTGCTCAACAAAGTAATCTTCTTCCTCCGGCGTCATGAAGGGAACCGGCGGTACCTAGTATGGTAGCCAGTCGATCAGTTAGTCGGCTTCGAACTCTGTGCGACGCTGAGATCAACTGACCGTTTCGACCTCACTCCAAGCTCCGATGAACGTTGAGTTGCTTGTCAGGAAGTGGCTCGGAGGTGGGCTGGCGACGTTGCGCAACGTCCCCCGAATTGTTCTGCGAATATCTGCGTTGAGTTCGCGGACGGCTTCGGGGGTAGTCTCGCTAAAGAAAAGCTGGTACGCGAGCTTGGGCAATGCGGGGACGAGGGCCTTCATGGGGATATAGTTCTTATGTGCGGGAATGTACTGCATGACACGATATATCAGTCAATGCTAGGGGATTTACATGCCGGATACTCACTGGTATCACCGAACCGATGACAGCATCAACTAGATCAGGACGACTTCTAGCCATTTCATAGCACAGCTGCGTGCCCCAGTCGTGCCTATGTGAGGAGATGAACATAAGTCGTACCAAGGCTGTACGGAGAACCATACCCAAGGCAAATGGCTGACGATACTTTGGCGTCAGCGAGGATACAAGCAAGGTCTCCAACGATATCTGGCATCGACCCAGAGTCTTGGACATCTCCCGGGTGCGTTGATTCGCCGAAACCTCTTAGATCTGGGACAACCAAGTGATAATCATCCTGAGTGCCAAGGTCAGAAAGTYGCGAAAGCTCAAARGAAAGGAAGCCAGACTTTAAGCTCATCTATTTGGTTTGACCAGCTRCTCCAAAGACTTGGCCATCCGTGAACCATTAGAATRGTGCGTCTGGCRCCWGGATTGATATTCACATAACCTAWGGATACGACTKGARTGAAYANNNCAAGGGYATATGMGGGAACGCAGRRTACTTACGCAGGTGTAGGTCMACTTCYCTRTCKTTCCCTCCASTCCTGTTGATCCCYGGGCAAGYRACCACRGTYTTCRAATARCTGCGCGGATCGAAGGCMTGYACCAAGGCCCCCAACNGCANNGCGANNANGATAACSAATATCGATAGRCGAGACATCGTTCAGTCAMAGGTGKTTGGTCATTACGCAGGTCCTGATGCAGGTGCTTTTATACCCCGGCTACAAGYACCGCCGCCGCCTACATCGGGGGATTGGTCGATGCGAA
>JAPEVF010000049.1:104535-115650 GCA_029747585.1 Pleurotus djamor
AACAGTATCCAAGAAAACTCTGACACATTAGGCAATTGGCAGGCGCCGCTGGCGAAAGGGAGTTCMCAAGGGCCGTCSGAATGCTTGKTGATTGAAACACTTSAGTAMGATCGACKTAGRCRTCGAGTAGGTCGAGCTTCGTCCGCCCCAAGAGTAAGTCGGAGCTTTGGTGAATTTGTGGTGGTTTCGGTGTACCGAAGCCCCTAACCGGTACWCSCTTACCCCTGGGTCACAAGATYGACGCCARTTTCTTCCTTTCTTGTCCCTTTCGTCACGGTCAAGGTTCGCTATGGCGAACCTGCKGGATATCATCGAATCTMTSGACGYAGAAGGCCAACAAGAAGTGACCTCRAAGCTTATAGAGCTTCTGAGTGAGTCCCCCTTGGAAGAACAAGGTTCGTGGTAGARYCTCATGATTGCACGCGATATCACGTCTGACTCARGCTTACAGCGCTTTCTGCRGCTTTGTCTGTCAAAAACAAGTACAATGACGTGCCTAAGCTTGACTTGAGAAGGAAGATGCGCGARATTGATGGTCTTGTCGACCGTCTGTCCCGGGAGTCSAAGGARGCTTGCATCCTAACCGATCGGTCAACCAGGGATGAAATACTAGAGGAGGCTGTCGAYAGTCTATTGGGWTGGTTGGAGGATATCTGGCGCGTCGYCTTCGAGTATGAGACCGCATAYGATTCGGCYCACAAATGCCTCCTATACGCTGCCGACACTCTGGTGAAGTTGTGTGAGATTCGCGGACCGTATGCTTGATTTCCTTGTCCTTTTGTTCTACACGAAGGCTGACTGAAATTCTRCTACAGCGGCTGCAAGTGCTCCCTTCTCAGTATTCCGATAGAGTTGACCATCCATCGACAATCTGGCATACCTGTCAAGACGTTTCAGGTGATGGGTCTACCTAATCTTGACCAGGTGCTCCTGTGGGTGTGGAGGGAGCTTTTCATGTCCATGTTGAGAACGAGGCAACGGAAGGCTCGTGCAAGAATACCGGAGATGCTGGCTGATATCGAAGATGCGCTTACTTGGCAGTCGCTGGAATGGATGTTATATGGAGGGCAGCGATGTGCGTTGATCTCTCTTCTGAACCTCCTCTCCTTGCTTAATCTCCTCCCAGCATTGTCCAACGATGATGGCGAAGACCCAGCCTTCGCTCATTTGTTTGGGATTGCTGCTACCTGTGACGAAGACCAATCTGACCCGGACGATGACGATCTTGGCGAGGGTGGCGATGGCGAACTTTTTGAGCTCTGCGCATGTAACTTTCACGCCGAACATTGGACGAACCAAATTAACAGCGACCGCCACATTCTACGCGACCTCGTCCAGGACTATTTCATGGAAATGTTCACCACCACGCCTTCGATGGACCTTTATACAAGCCTGAAGAACATCCATTCCGACGAAGACAGTGCGGTTGACGACATAATGGGTGCTCTAGAATTGATTGAGACCCACTCCTCAGATAATCTCGCCGCAGCACTCGAGATCTACTCTGAAGAAGAAGACACTGAGGCGATCTATACTCTCCTCTCCGAGCATACCTATCTTCTACGCCCTCGAGATGCCCCCGTACATCAAAGAGCCGCGCGAGTACTCATCACCAACTCCGATGAAGCAGCGTTTAGAACTTTTGGCTTGAAAGCTGTGGAACGGGAACTTCTTGACACTGTTCACGCGCTGCACATCGCTATTCGTGCCTCTTTCTCCGGAATCCAAGTCAAAGTACATCAGGAAGAATTAGAACAGATTCTTAAATTGCGCCCCAATACTTCTGCGAGACAAAGTCGGATCGAGTCATGGGTGGAGAGTGTCCTCACGCCGCCGTCGCCTCATGTCAACACGGTGCAGTTTGTGGCGGCCATGATGGGTATTCCCGTCCCTCCCGGTCTTGATGAAGGCCACGGCGACGCGGATCCATTCATGTACGCGGATGCTGAGGATCCCGACCTGGCCGACCTGAGAGAAGAATTTCGACCTCAGTTGAAAGAACGATTTGAAGGATGGTTGCAGGCAGGTACCTTGGGAAAGGCCCCTCTCAAAGTCTACAAGAAAATCATCGAGTGCATGCCTTTCTTCCGAACAACGGACGTCGTCGACGCGATGATGGAACGGTGCGTAATCCCCCTCTCATAGTACATATTCATCGTCTGACATCACAGCCCTAGTATTGTTGACCACCCAAGCAAACAGTTCCTTCAAGATGCAATGACCTCGGTCCTATCTTTCTGCAAGCTCCAAAGAAAGAGCATACAGTTGGCTGCGAAGAAGAAGAATAAACTCAAGGCGCAAGTAGCTCCCAAAAGTGACTCAGACTCGCCACCGCCATTAGTCCCCATCGATATGCCCTTGCCTACCCCTCCGCCAGCTCCACCAGCTCCTTCATCCTCCCTTTCTGCTACGTTCCCCTTCCCCTTCCATGCCCCCCCCATTCATTCCCGGCGGGATCGAAGATGTCGACTGAGTGTCAGTTGAGGCGAAAGAGTATCCTTTGGTCGTCGCAGACATTCATTGCTTTATTTAAACGCATTAACTGTATCCATACACCACATTTTGCCTTGTATATGAGTAGATTGTTTTGCCGTCCACCCTGTCTCATCCGTTCGCCGCATCTCAACCAATAGCCGATCATGCATCATGACCCGATCGAGATGGAATTGGTGCGTCCTCTCGAAGCCTTTCCACGACTTCGCTCACACTCGTGTAGGAAACGTGGGGAATGACGCGAGAAGCTGACGCTCTGCCACCAGCAGTTTCAAGCAGCCGTCCTCAACTTTCCGGCAACTGTAGCCTGTGCATTCTATCTACTCTAGGTCTGAAAGACGGCCGAAACCTCTTGCGTGGGCCATGCTTATACGTCAGGCAAGGTTTGCTACCCTGCTGTTCTGCCATTACCGCACGCTCACTTGTCCTCCATCAGCGCATCAGCATCGCCTTCCTCTTCGCACGCGATGTGGGTACGCCGCGTTGTACGCGTCAACCCTTGAGCATTACCGTCACAAAGGGTGACCTCTTCGCTTGATCTTTTGAGGTAAATCGACGCCGTTGCAGGAGTATGTCCTCAATCTTTTTGATTCCACAATCAAATTTATAGCTCGCCCGAGCACCTTAAGTACCTTGCGGAGTAAACCCCTAAGTTCATGCCCTTTTATGTTTTTAGAAAACAACGTGCCCATATTTACTTTTTCTATCGTTTTGTTCTTTTCCAACAACATCGTCCGCGACCACTTCCTTGTCTTCCTGCTATCAAGCTCAATCACGACTAGCCGTAATGAACGCCAGAAAGTTCAGTCTGCACAACCCCATCAGAGCTATCCCATAATCGGCGAAATTCCAGACAACAAGACGGTCCGGCGTCTGTTGCGTGTCGGATGGCAGCAATTTGCCTCGAGGCAGCTTTCCTAACCTGGGTGCTGCCCTCGTTGGTTGTTTCCTGAGTTAACCCTTCAGGCCGTCGAGGAAAACACGTTGGAAACGCGCGACCGTGTAGCCCAACAAAAAACCAGGCGAGGCTGCCATTAGACGTCCTTGTTACGTCTCTTTCTCCCTCTGCTTTCCTTCATTCTCATTCAGCGTCACATTGCCTGAGCCACTAGCCCGCCTCAACGCAACTCACATGATGGCCAGTCACTCCCCGCAGCGCAATCGCCCGAAACCTCAGCCGCATCAAAGTGAGTAACGCTTCCAATCTCATATGTAAGGATCTGCGCTGCGCTACATACGTCCTCAGCTTGCCAGAGCTTTCCTACTCGAGCATCTGTGGCTCATGATGCCTTGAATCTGGCTCTAGCCTAGCTCCCGATCTCCATCTTTCATCAGTCTTCGATAAGCCTCTCTGACATACCTATTCTCAGTTCCTCTTCCTACCCGAGAAATGTCCCCATCGCCTACCTATCGCGAAAGACAACAAAGAGCCGCAAAGACTCAATCAATGCCCCTCGTGCCGACCATGCTGCAAATGATGAACACTCAGCAATCCAGTCCCACGATTTCGAATACATCAAGAAGATCGCCTCCCCCTTCTGCCACCCTTCCCTCCAGTACACGTTCCCAACCACCAGCCCCGAATGTTAACCCAGGCGCTGCAGTCCGCGACTCAACGCCAGATCAGGGTGTCACTCCTCCCCCTGCGTCGTACATGAATAATCCGCCAAATTTACCGCACTCTCAAAGCGCTCCAAACGTCAATGCGCCACAGGGCACTCATTTCCCTCGTCCTAACCGAGCTCAGGCGGCACAGTTTCTTTCATCCTTCCAAGAAATGGACCATAACTGGCAAATGACTGACGAACTTCTCGCGGAGATTGAGCAAGCAGACAAGCAGCAGTTACGTTCGCTTGGTCAGACGCAAGGTCTTCCGTCCTCCCAATCCACTCTATCTCCTCGAGATCAATCTAATGGTCCAGCGACGGAAGCTCAGCTGAGGGACGTGAATGTTGAGAGAGTGAAATCTGGGGAGAGAGCTAGTCCAAAGGAGGTGCCTGATTCCTCGAATCTGCAAAGGAGACAAACGGTGCCGGCTCGAGAAAGCCCAAAGGTCCGTGATAGACAACCTACTTCCCCAACGGCTCCTGCATTCTCTCCTCAAGAGCGCCCTCCCGATTCGCGAGCCCCTTACCTCGCTTCAGGCGATGCTTCCTACAACCAGTATAAACGTGATTCACCCCCAGTTCCTCGGCGAAGTAATCCTGACGCACGCGTTCAGCAGGCTCAKGCCGGCACGAGCCAAACACCTCCAGTCAGCCAGACCCGTTCGCCAGATCGTTCTTTGCCTTTTCAAGAAGAAGCCGAAGACGATCTTCATCCTCATGGTCAACTTCCCGACGTAACCTGGGACGACGAAACCGACCAGGATATCCGAAGTACCATCGTTTCTCCCGCCCCTTCCTCAGACATACACCCTGTTGGTCCGCGTTATGATGTTAGTCGTATGCATCCTGCCGCTGTTATCGGATCCAATGGGGGAGATAGTCGGAATGGCCACCGAGCGGAYGACTCTGGAGAGACTCGCACCACCCCTAGTGATGAAGATGCTTTCACGCCTAGGTCTCCAACAGCCGATTTACCTGATGATCCTAGCAGATACGCCATGCATGATCATTCTCAGACCATCCGTGCACCAAGGCATCGTAATGGATCCGCTGATCAACATGGATATAGGACTTTGGATCCCTCTGTTTTCGTCCCCGGGCCTATGAATGGCAAAGAACCGGAGCCGTCTTCGTCAACGAATGAGCCGAGACCCGCGCCAGCGGTGCAGCATCCAAACCTTATTCCTTACATCACCACCGATGCGCAAAACGGTCAATATTACGGCCATCAAGTTCTATCTGACGATGCTCAAAGTCTATGGGAGCATCCTTCCGCGGAGTACATTCAGGCTTATGTCCAATCGCCTCGACCAAACGCGCNTATCCCGCCTACTCCGCACAGCCAGACCGCAGCCCCCTCCCCCTCTCCCTTCGTGTCTGGCATCTATAGCGATGCCGGTAAACCGTTCAGCCCTGTCGCGCCCGTCGGCTCTCCATATCCATATCCCTTCTCCCATGTCAGAAGGAATAATCCCTACGCCCAGCAACACCTACGTAACCCCCCTCCCCCTTCATCGACCGGCTACGATCCAAATCACCCGTCGGTCATACAAGAACAATTAGTCAAACAATGGCAGATATATGCCCAAAACAATCAAGGTCACATCACTGATTCCACCCTTTCTCCATCGTCAACCCCRTATCCTGGCGGKGCYTTCATYCCATGGGCRTATCTACACACGAAGAAGATTCTRGGAATGGATAGGCTCGATCCCCGAAGTTCYCAGTCGAGYCCTAGCCAYGAACCCGTATCCCTTCCACCAAACCCKGCTATTGGYTTACGAAAGAAAGGCGCRTCTTCGAACCTTAGGACTAAACCCGAACCACCCAGAGCCTTACCTCCTAGGGTGGAGAGCACGCAGCCGCGGGATACCAGTCCAGAACCTTCGACTTCTGGAGAAGAAACCGCTGGCGAGGACCGAAGTCGTTATGCTCAYAACCGAGACGTTGGCTGGGAGAACCAAACTCCTAGCACGAATATGTCCGGCATATCCGTCCCTGTGATGTCGATGTCTKCGTTGGGTGCCGACGATGATGCCGACTGGGTTGACGAGGACGACGATCCCGATGACGAGGAGTTGTTAGAATTAGAATATCACCCATCATTTGTCAACAGTGTTGAGAAACGGCGSCGCCGCTGGGACGCACGTTGGGAAGCCCTCCTCCAAGCGGTAAGCAGCTYTTCTAATATTGTCACATTGGTTCCCTTGTTCCCCTCATCCTTCATTTTCCCCATGATACCTGGTTTTGGTAATTTCGGCCCTGTTCATTGGTCTTGCATGGCTGACTCCTATACTTAACTCCACAGTTCCAAGCTCTTGATCGGCAAACTGACGCRACTCTCGTTCTATTGGCCGCACCATCTCATTCGTCCTCCAAACTCTATTCAGTCACTTCTCGGAGTATACGCCGGCAGCAAGCATGGAAGAATTCACCAGCCATGGCGAACATGAGGTCTAGCTTCCGCTACATCGCTACTCAGAGGCGGCAAACCCGAGTCCCAAGACCTACCTTGGTTGATAGACTGATGTCGATGCCTACGCCTTCCTCATCGGGCGGTGATGGGAGTGATGGGAGTAACGAAAGTCGTGAGGAAGATCTTCGAAGGGCTCTCAGTACTGCTCTGGGTAGCCTAGGAGCGCTCGGYGTGATTTACGATCAGAGAGAAGTTCGATGGAAAGAGGAGATGAGGAGGATTTCTGAAGACCGAGAAAAAGTCGAGCTCCTCCTCCATCAAGCCTTGGGCGATGAAGCCATGGGTCTCCGGTCCCCCAATGGGGTTTGATCGCGCCTCCTTTTACYCCAAAAGCCCCCCGCTCGTAACATGTACATATGGATGTTCTCTTAGTACGTTGACCGTATGCACTTACCCATGTACNNCNTTACCCKTGTACGCACATGTAGCATGGACTTCCTGTAGTCTAWTACTGTTGGTCCTCTCTCTGACCTGCTCACATTANATNNTTNCTTGTACATGATCTACATCGTTATGCACTGTACAGTATAGAGGATCTTGTTCATGTTGGTGACTGGTCGACAGTTTCGAGGAAGCATGCCGATACTTCCTCATTCGGAAAGAACCTGCTTCGTGTACTCCCTTCCAAGTTYCCAAATRTCCTCRCCGCCTACCTCRCTCTCCCATTCCCCTCTAATATTACCAAGGCACTTCGCCCGCCTGAGGAGGAAAATTCCCGGTTCACGCCCTCTGTTCTCAGCTTGGTAATCTCTRTGGAGAGTCTTGTAGTTCGAGAGAACCTTCRCCCTGGCTTCGTCATCCAACACATCATCRTACAGGATGAGAAGCAGCATCGTCAGCTGGGGMCGAGCAAAAAATCCCCCGAAGTCTTCAGCACAGAGCGACAGAGCCGATTCCTCAAACAGAGGAGTGGCAACGTGTGTGAGGTCTGGAAATGTYGCAGCGTAAGCCAGAGCTACTTCAGGGTCCGCAGGCTCAGCGAATCGTAGATGCGTGATACGGATCGTATTGGGAGGGACTCCWCCAATYCTCATYAGAGGCTTCCGAAAYTCRTCCGGTACCAACAGGCAATGAAGGTCYTTCTTGACGCTGCTCTTGACTCTACCTCCCGCYGTCATCATGAATARCACGGCCACAGTACTGTGTTCAAGTGCTATGTGCTCCAGWTCCTCAGCTACTTCGAACAGCATGCTGGCGATAATCGACCGCTCTGGCAACCAGATGTTACGAATAAACGATGCGGGACGTGGGCCGAGGCGAGCTCTGACAAGCTCATGCGAACTGTCATGGAAGAGAAAGCCAATGATTTCTTTGATCGAGTCCTCCGTCCTGTCGAACGTGACTGTATGGTATAAATGTGGGATGACGGTCTTATAGGCCCACACATTGACGAGGGCGACACTGTAGCCTTGCGATGGAGATGCTTGTGCTGCATGGACGAAGATTTTGGCGAGGATATCGAGAGGGATCTCGTGGGTTGATGGAGACAACGCTGGATGAGCTGATTCCATGGTGAATGTGCGTCGAGAGCGAGATGCATTGTTTGCTGCTTATATAGCTATGGGTCCATGTCACATACTGCCGTAGAACAATGGAGGAACCACGCTAGCTATCAGCAGATCGCATCAGCGGACTTCSRGCTTCAAGGAGGACCCTCGGAGTTCTCCACACAAATGAAGTAAACACACCCAACCTTATCGCCGTAAAGAGCTATGCAGCCTTCTGATCGAAGACGATCGTAGATGAGTCTGCGGCATCATANTTTGGGCAGCAGTGATAAAAGGTTGCGAGATACACCCCAGAAATAACGTGGACGTCCTCGATGATGATCCTGCGATCCTAGTCAGACATCCCGCTCCTTACTTCCTGCTCCCAGACCTTGGCAAAATCTTCTATATCCCTTCCATTGCTCAAGCTCAGCGTCTCGAATGGGATCATATTGTGTTGGTTTGCTGGAGCGGTAGAGTTCGCTGCTGGATGAGATCGAGAATCGATGACCCTCATGGCAGGTAATGCGWCATTGGAAAGGCGTATGGAGTTGAGCTCGCYGTAGTCAAATAGTAGAGGGTCAGTCCGCGGGGCATATGGATTGAAGTCGAGGATATGGGCACGGGAGAGGTCTCGGGYTAAGAGAAGGTCCAGGACATCTGGCTCATGGCGTGAATGGTAGAAGGCGATCGAGAAGTATCGACTCACAGTGCTTGGGACCACTCCACTGAWCCTTGATGTTCTCCCTCCAAAAACTGCCTATGGTCGATACAATCTTCTCTTGCGTATCAGGGTCGTTGTAAAAATCGTAATAATTGGTGTCTCTTTGGGATATACCTAAGGAAAAGGGAGAGTTTATAAGATCTGAAGCCTGGCAAGTACGAAGACCTACCTATAAGAACGTTGTCCCATACAAAGCACCGAAGCTCTCTACTCCGGTCGACGGGGTACCATTTCCGAAGCACCAGCTCAAGCYCGTATTGCTCAAGTGTCTCGGGGACGCCTGAGCACCCAGAGAAGACATTCTCCCTATTCAAATCGTGTGTAATGAAATCTGAGGACTTGAGCAACATATAGACATCCGATGGGGAAGTACACTTCAAAGGCGATGATGCAGGAAGAACCCAAGATGCGTCCTATTCACCTAGTGATCAGGTCGGACCGATATCAGACGGGAAGAACGACGAACCTTGGGTGAAGAGAAATTGAGTTTAGGAAACACTGCTCCGTATTCTGCGATGCATTGTCGAATGCGAGAATCAAGTTCAGGAAATGAGTAAGATTTTACGCTTGGACCATGTTCATCTTCCTCTTCACTGTCATCGCTATCGGATAGTTCACTTGCTACGGGACTAAACTCCACGATAAAGTGAAGATCCTGTGGTTATGGTTCCATCAAACAGCAGGGCAAACATCAGTTGGGACATACCCGTTATCTGCACCTTCAGGTATGAACACACCATCGGCGTTCAGATAGTCCTCAAACTCACTCGACAGGGGTCGTATAACGGTGGATTTGATRGATAAACGAGAAAACGTAGGATACCACGAAGAAAATTGGAATTGCAGTACGTCCGAACGCGTTATATGAGGAAAAGGTGAGTCCGACATGATGGGTCGTGAACAACACGCGGAGCGCCCGTCGAAATTGTATTTGGGGTCAAATCAAGGTCAAATATACATCGTTCTGAGTCATGCATGTGGTCACANTTTTTTGCTCGTTCATCATGGTATCAAAATAGACGGATTCGCTTTTAACACATCAAAAGGTAGAGGAAACACAGAGGACCTAAAATATTGGCCGGTGAGTTCATCAGTCGTCAAAACTCGTCGTGAAGGACACCCACCTCCCCGGGGTAAATATTGGTGCAACCTGCATCGAGGTTGGGGTTGCTTGCTATCATTGTGGCGACCGAGATACCAGCTGCATTGGCGATGCTGGTGCAATCATCACCTGGTTGAACGACATGAACTGTATTACAGTTCAAGCAAGCACGGCGAAGGCAGAGTACCTAAGKGGAATTGTTTAATTAGATGACTCGTTCATCGGGTTTAGTATGAAACCTGATCCAACCTGGCCAGGGAAGATATTAGTGCAATTGGCGTCAACGGTGCCAAAATTGGAGGCAAGGACTTGGAACCTGCAGAATTGTGTTAGACATCGGCCCTGGACCTTTGCCTCTGGGCTCACGTCGAGGTTCCTGCTGAGGCAGCAATCTTGTCACACGTATCATTGGGTCGAACGGTGAACGTCCTTGCGCATGGAATTTGCTGGACCTGAGCAACAGCACCGACTAGACAAAGCGGAAGCGTCAGCACTCCTCCGCGATTCTAGACAAAGGAAAAGACCGCACCAGCTGCGAGGGCGAGGGTGACGAAGTGAACRCTRGATGAGAACATTTGTGGAGSTTGGCTTGGATGCTGAAGRRGCGGGTGAGCTCCACAGGTATTTATGCTTTNTCCTCYRCAGATGGGAGAATAYGGATACCTGGGGYTCGAAGCATCCTCARCTTCTGAGTAKACTTTTGTYGATGACTTGGAAGAACTCRCCGAATRACCCGGATATACCTAGTSCTTTCTTTTAGTCGGGTAGGCAACGCCGAATGAATATACGGCAGTTACGTGAAGGAGATATTTTTGAGACACATGGGCTTWRGATTCAGACGAAGYCCTGCTTGATCGGAGAAGCTGCCAGCGACAAGAAGCAGTATGTGGGAGCATCTGAGAGCGAGGACGTGCTTTGGTGCTGGGTGAGGGTGCGATGGGCATCGAGGGATTGCGCGATGACTGTTAAACGTCAAACGTTCGCCMAAAGGAGGATTTGCCAAGTTCAAGTCTCGCGGAGAGCGCATCATTATGCGTGCCCATGGCYATCTCGAAGGTTACAGATGTAGGGCTTCGAGAAGAAAAGGAAAGGCAATGTCCACAGCTCGGAGTAGAGAACTATATGGCGAAAGGAGGTTCCTCTTGGGGTTCGGACGGCGCTTCACCTTTCTACRTACTATGATTGAATATTGAATNNTNGNNNGNCGAGTGCAAGGTCTCATTTGG
>JAPEVF010000049.1:116041-148375 GCA_029747585.1 Pleurotus djamor
ANTTCAAACTTCAAACGAAGATGCAAAGAAGCCGCCCGACTGGAAAGGGAAACCCGCCATTTGCTCTTTACCGGCCTGGCTCCTCTACAGATGGATCCTCAAGGCCTCATTGATATCGGGGAGTTCATTCCCGGAAGTACATAGTTTCGTTCATGAGCCCAAAAAGCTGCTGTCCTAAAAAATGATTTACTGATGGCCAACGTGGGGATCGAACCCAAGACCTTCGCGTTATTAGCACGACGCTCTAACCAGCTGAGCTAGTCGGCCGACCGTGGACTGGACGTAGCTTGGGCTGTCGATCATCGGATCACTCTGGGCGGAATCTCCATATCTGGCGACTGGCGGGTGTTGTCAAGCAACCAARCGCCCAAGNNCNNANNNANCANNNTTGTGGGTCCATATTTACATAAGTACTCAAACTTTTTGTCCTCAACACCCCTTGAGCTTGCTGCTTGTTGTTTTCAGATCCTTTGTTCTTCGCTTGTTTTTCGCCAATCCACGTCGTATTCATGTTGCTATGGATAGTCGAAGTGACCTTATGCTTACGCCTCAAATAAAGGCTGAGGAGGCGTGAATGATCCTCTCAAAGCATGTCCCAGACTTCCGCGTCAAAAAGGTTCAAACCCTACAAACCGCCTCATTCATCAACGGGGCGCCGCACACGAGCCGGACTCAATAAAACGGGTAGGTGTTACCATCGTCCGAACCCCCACAACCTACATAGATCTCATCGCGCTGGAGACGCAGGGGAATCGCAGACGTTACAGTTTGTCTTGCCTGTATGTGCTGAATGTGGAGTAGACATCCCACCGAACGAGAAATCGCGAGGCCAGAAATGCTCAAAGTGCTGGAGCAYGTCGGGCGATGGCCGRGTCAATATGGTAAGTCWTGTATTCCACTGTTGTTCCGTGTCACTGAACTACATTTTAACTTAGAGACAGACCCCGATCACYAACACTGATTGCACAAAATGCCRTACTCCTTTGGAAAAGAAACCGACCCAYAAGCGCTGTCGGCGTTGTAGRGARCATCTTCTTCGTGTAAAYCGTGAAAAAGGTGTTCTACCAGAGCGAGGACATGATCTCGAATGTACTCGATGTCGACTGCCCATGGTTCCTGGATACGGTCCCCTCTGTTACACCTGTGAAAGATCGACCTTKCCACCCAAGGTCGAGAAGGAGCAGGCTGGTAGGATAATCAGGAAGCGGAAACAAGCTATATCCATTCCAGCTGGACCATCAACATCTTCTTCTTCCCCAGACCTCAGGCCAGGACCGTCTGTGTCTYGTCTCTCCCCGACCACGATCAGAGAGCAGACGCTTCTTGAAACACCCTTCGACACCCCCAGCAGTTCAACATACAGTCAACTATCTYTAACTCCTCTGTCTATCGGCGAGACTTTCGGCTCAAGCTCTCCATATACATCCTGCAATGGCTCCCCATATCTCACTACAGCGGGTACCATCCAAGGACCTTGCCCGCCAATCMCCCAGTACAGTGACGGGGAGTACACTCATGGGTATAGATRCGACAACTTCTCTARCTCGCAATCGCAGAGTCCAGTGGCGTTCTCTACGCCTCTCTCCTCTATTCCTTTGCCAGAGGATCCTCAAGACGGACTCGTCTCTCACSATGGGTATAATCAGCATTTCCCTAGTTTTCCTACAGARTACTTCAGCAGTTCTTCAGCGTCATTCCATGAAGCACATCTCTTGCTACGAAATAGCATGTTTCCTGAAGAAACACCACATTTACACCATSCTCAGGATCCGTCTCTACACCCTTCTCTCAGTCCTCGCAATCGTCAASATAACCAGACTCCCTTTGAYGSAGCGACMTACGAGCAGTTTCTCTCTGACCTTCCTAGCTCCGAGCATGCGCCCTGGAGGCCATGCTGAGCTCGCTGTCGAATTGGGTTGGGGCTTCTTCATTCAGCATTGCTTCNNGTCGCTTCTTGTCCGYTTTTCTGTTTAGTGTGCATGTTGATCGTCTATACCTTGCTCAAAAGTTTTATATCATACYATTCACGCCAACTACGCAAGGCCACCTTGCGGCCATTCCRCCGCTGATTTGTGTGCTACTCGAATCTTGACTACTCGGCTCTCAGTCTGGGCGATCGAAATGGTGGCGGCAGTCGCGGCACATCGAGCCCATGCTCCGCTCAAATTTGTCAACTAAATGGCCATGCAATATTTGTTCTCCGCTTCATACTTTACTTCTTACTTCGATAATTCTTTCCATCGAACTTCGTATTTTACCGTCTTCGAGGTAATACCGCGTCGGTTTCCCATCATTACTAGCCGTCTTCCCCTGGCTCGCTAGAACGATCAGCCCAGTATTACCTACCAATCAGTACCTTCGAGCCACCTCGATCAAATCGCAATTACAGCCTGTGTCCTCGGACACCGCATTTACTCCATAGAACCTGAGTACCACCAACAGAGTCTGGGCAACCTGACGCCGAAGAAGAATAGATTAAAGGCCTGAGAATTGTGTGCCACATTTGCCTGGTGAAACACTCAGTCCCTTTGCGTGGCCTTGCATTTTCAGAACCTTCCTTTAACCCTCCCATGCCAACGTTGCAATTCGGAGATATTCCATGGCGGCATAGATTGAATTGGAGACCTGACTCGTTGACAGCCAGCCCGGGTGAAGTGGGGCCCACCCGGACCAAGAGGAAAGAAATGCTTGTACTATAGGCGAAGTYATGTCAGCTGCGCCGCACAGTGTGTTTACCATCCATGAACATGCGATTCTGATACCGTAGGTGTTCCATCTTGACTTCTACAAGTGATATATGCACGTGCAGCTCGAAGCAAACCCAAGCTATTGGTRAGATGAACAATCTCCTCAATGACGGTGTGAACGATGATGTGTGACAATGATGTCGTTTGATGGGGTACCTCCCAGCGTAATTATCATCCGAGCCTCGCACATAATTAGGAACCTGATGTCAATCAAGTCATCCAAGATTGCAAGATAAATCATGTCAAGGGGGTTCTGATTTCGGAAACTTTGGGCGTAAGTATAACATGAGAGTCCAGAGGGATGCTAAACGACGGAGAAGTATTAGATTATCAAGAAACTGTCACAGCACAGAAAAGCGGTGTGGTAGTACAAGTAAGTCAAGAAACCACAAAGGGATATATATGGCTGAATAAGATGATATGACTCGTTGGCCCGGCGTTCAGGACACGAATGATTCTACAATGCAAGTTGAAGTTGTCATAGTAAGCGCGTCTCCATACGTGTATGCACGAGGGGGCAGCTCTTACGAGGCGAAGAGAAGGATGGCGGAGGAGGCGACAATGATGACCCCCGGGTGAAACTCGTCGACAAACTACTTGATGATAATGCGGGGCTGGATACTGATGAAGGCGGAGAGCTACAGGGATGCACCGATCCGGGAACAGCACGAGCGATGTTTTGATTGTTCGCTAGGTCCAGAGGACTTTGAAAGTCATCATCAGAAAGTTCATCTTCTTCCTCAACCTCCTCGTCGTCATCATGAGCGCTCATATCACAGTCGAGCTCTCCATCTGATCCTCTAGAGCTTGACGATGACACATCTTGCAATGTGAGCGTCGAGATAGGCGGTGTGAGGGAGTCGGTATCGATGATACCGCTTGAACCAGTTGGACGTATTAGGCGGACCTCCTCGGATGGTGTCGCTCGCTGAGAAGTGGATCCGGCAGCCACATTCGAGCTCTTGGCCCGTCGCCGACGCTGCAGCCGACCGCTGCGGCCGCCGGCGCGTTGCGAGCTTCCAGGGTTTGTGTGGTTTCTAAGGTGCCTCCTCATGTTTGAGTTGACATTGAACTCGCGCCCGCAGTCAGGCCAGGTGCATTTGAAAGCTATGAAGATTGTCAATACATGCCCCTTTATTAGGCGGCTGTAAGTTTGCTCACGGGTTTCTCCTGTGTGGGTATTGATATGTATCTTCAGGGATGAAGGGCGATTAAACCGCCGAGGACAGATAGGACAAACATGTCGTCTATTCGGGTCATTTCCTGAATACGAACCGCCAGATTCGACGGAGTTCCCTATGAGAGGACTAAAACGATGCGGGGGACTGGCAGGGAATATGATAACTTGGTGGTCTCTTGAAGGGCGCGATACACGGTCGTCGAATGGGGTCCTCGATCTAATCCTCTCAGAGCGTGGAGGAGGCCTATGGGAGCGGTTATCAGGCACAAGAACTCTCCAGCGAGGATCCTCGTCGGTGAGGTGACCAACAGAACCATCTGCATGGTATGAAGGGGTTTCCCCAGCCAGGACGTCGATTGGAGGGACCATTCCGAGCCCCTCAGGACGAGTTTGACGAAGGGCACGTGTACTTGTAGTGGCATTATGAGAAGGCGGATAAGAGCGATCGACAGGTCTAGTGCTGCTATTGTCACTGAAATCAAGTGACCGGGAAGGGCGATAGTCAATCCTGTCCCTCCTGGAAAAAGGGAGGACGCTTGATGAATGACTTTCGGTATGGGATCGCCGACGAGGGCTGCGACCTAAATGTGCCGACTGCGCGTCTAGAGGGTGAACGGACGAGGGGGGAGATGCCCGCAGTGGTGACACACTACGTCGGGCACGCGAAAATGCGGTGAGGGCTGGAGATGGAGGGTATCGTGCTGTTGGTTGCACATGAGCGGACGTAGAAATCTGCGGACAGATGCAAGTTCATCATTCGCACTCAAGGAAAAGGTTGAGCGATGTTTCCTTACCGTTGCAAACGGCCTTGATATAGGGGATTGGGGTGATGGTAGTCGGGATAATTCCTCTGCGAGAGTATGTTATCACGACAGCCAACGCTCCAGATACGGCGATTGAACTTGCCTCCAAGTAATTCTCTAATACTAGGCAGTCTGACATTTCGTGGATCGTCGGCCATGGTAGATGAACAGGCGTCCAGTTATCGGTGTTCCTCAGGTCAATCACCCGGATTTCTGAGTAGAAGTGTAGCAGAATAGGCGGAGGTGGAGGTGGGCGGCGATCGGATGGCTGGAACCACGAGTATGGACTAAGCACTGTTTTATACGCAAGTCAGGCAGGGAATGAATCTAGTTGCCGGTGTTCTTACCACTTTGGTGTACCCAGAGCGAGTCAATAACTTCGAACCGGGCGTACAAGTCCCAGGACGTGAATCATCCGTGATTATGAACCAGTTCATCCATTTTCTCGCAGTGTTCATCTCGAATTTCCACGGTAAGTTTAACTGCACGCGTGAACGGGGCAACGAAAGGGGTTGGACATCGAAATTCTTCCATCGCCTACTCAGGTGAGACAGAGAACTCGGGCCTCAAGGCCAGTAAAAGCGGTCATTTTGTCCGATGCCATAGAGCTGGGCCCGGCTGGGGATCTGATAAGGTGTGTGGTCGGCACGAATAAAGGCGAGCTGGGTTCCTGTTACAATAGGTTCCGCGCAAATCAAAAAGCCACAGTAAGTAAGTGCCATAACGGAGGGCAAACAAGGACCTGCCTGAATACCTCACAATTGTCGCATGTGAGAAATTCTGTCAATAAACACACATGGAGAATTCAGATATGTTTGTGTGTGGGAGTGCACTCGTCCCAGAACGGACCGGCCGTCACGCGTCTGTGTCAACGCCCAAGCGACAATCAATGGGTCCAAATTTGCACATTGTCGAATTCTTGACCGCCTTTGGAGTCTGTATCAAGGATTTTCAATGAGTGAACTAAATTAGAGAAGGCGCTAGGAATTGCTTACCTTTTCCGAGGCGCATCTAATTTCCGAGGCTTGCACTCTCAAAGGCCTTCAACTTCTTGTTGCTTGAACGTCAGGGACCGGTGAATCTCCCTGAGGAAACTCGATGCACGCGAAAAAAGCAAGGCTGCAGCCTTTCAGACACAAACCCAAAGACTCCGATCTCAATACCAACAACATTGACTACAGGGGAAGTTGAAGGACCTCGAGGGACCGGCATTTTCTCGATTACGACTGTTCAATGAGCTAGTGGATAAGGGAGAAGTATCCTCAGAAGTTACGCTACGCCAGCGAACACGGCATTGCTACTCGTATAGCATATTAGCTGGCGGTTCAATTCCTGAGCTAGTGTATACAGCAATTCGATCCCTAAAATGAAAAATAATACCCACCTAGATCACCTGCGTAAATCAGAAAGATGTTTGAGACGTTATTTCGACGCCCCAGCGCGATCTCCTGTACCCATACTCATGGGAGTTAAACACACATAACTGGAAAGGACATGCTTCTCTCAGCTGAGGTCATTACAGCGAAGTAATCGGACGGTCCTAGCGAGGGCATGAAGAAAGAGGTCGTTATGGGGAGGAAGTTTGATCTTCAGGGATCTTTCTCATCCCGGCTACCACCTGGGTCACCGTAGGGAGCTTATGAGACACTGGCCAACCAGAGTTAATAGCATCTGCGATATCTCAAAGAAGGGTATATATCAAGCGTGTATGATTGATATTTCCGAGTATCGGGGAAATGGTCCAAAGGCTGCTGGATATAGAGTCCTTATTTCCCCAAGTCAGCTCAGGGGCCTCCTAGACTCGGCGGAAATCTGGAGCGCCTATGTAGAATTCAGATACCCAGTGATTTGCCACAGAATCATCCAGGACGACGTATTAAATTTATAGAACCGCGAGCCAAGTCGGCGGAATGATGAACCAGGTCGAATAGCCGCGGGTGAACCATGACATCGCCTTGTTCACTTCGCTGACTCGCTGAAGATCCACAAAGTTAAGTAATGTAGACACGTCCGGTCTTCATAAGACACATGCCCAATGTACGTATTACGAGGGATTGGGATATGGGGGAAAACGTTCCCTAATTTGCTGTGCCTCTGAACCATGTGCATGAGGACTCAAAGTCAAAGGTCGCTCAAAGGGGTTCTTTCAGTGGGAAACTTTGTCCCCCAATTCTGAGCCAATCCCCCGTGTCCTGATTTCTCACCCATATGTTTTGTGCATGATCTACTGCGCATGCAATCATGAATGCGAGTGAGTGATTATCCATCAGATGCCTGGTTGCCAGATCAGTGAGCTTATAGTCGGTGTAAATACTGAGCATTGCGGCTTAATTGAGCGTATAGACTGCTGCGAGAGGGAGACAGCCTTACACGGCTTTCTCGTACCTTCCAATACGAGCGTCTCTATCTTCTATTCGCGCACCAGACGAGAGACATCGAGACTCTTGAAATCTCCGACTCCTTAATTGAGCGGGGAGACACCACGACGAGGGCGGAATGGGAACTTGTTTGAACGGCGACTGTAGCGAACATATGGTTGAGCATACATAGATAAGTGAGGGAAACGATTGAGCACCGACCTCATGAACCAAACTCAGCTCCGAAGCGATTAGAACCTTACTTCTTGGATGCCGCGGATTGCCGACGGGAGGAAACTCCAATACGAATGAATTGAGCCGATGGCAATAGCACCCGTTACCCTGAACCAAACCTCGTCGGGGCATCGCGGGAGTTCTTTGCTCTTTGATGGTAGAGATTAGGATAGGTTTGGGTACGACATAAGATGCTGACCTGTATGGGTGACATTGGGCATTACAGGGCCCCGCAGTTGGCCTTCTCTCACTGCCCAAAGCCTAGGATATCTCACTTCGAGTGTCCGTGAGTTTGCATCTTCCAAACATGGAGTTTTCAAAGAGATACCAATGTACATAACCGAAAGGAAGTACAAATTTCGTTCACAACTTGGTCAGAGTATAGCAGATTTTCCGATTGGGGGAATCATTGTGAGGAGTTACGCGGGCGTTGTGGCCCCAGGCTGGCGATTCGGCATGACGAGATTAAGAACAGGTTGCTATAAAAAGGAGGATCGCTCTTCAGATGAGTAACCGTATCCAAAATTAAGATCTCAGTCGTACCTGCTGAACTGACGACCAAAACAAGCTTAGATGGTAGTCACAGAGAGTGTGCCTCAGAAACAGTCCTGTTCTTCGGGCATGGCGACGCAGAGCATGGAGGCAGATCTGTTGTGATGCAGAGCAGGCGGGCAGGTGACGGACGCCATGCATGAATTGAAATCCTAGGGCCACGGAGGTGCCCTAACAAAGAATTCGCTCCACGAGACAACCATCGGCGGAGACATCGAACAATTGTTTACCCGGAAGCCACCTGTATTCTATCTCTCCCCGCGACTCCGTCAAACAAGGGCGCCTGTGTCATCGTTATCAGTCGTAAGTGAGCAAGATGGGCGGGCCGAGACGCACCGCATGTGGAGAGACAATTGAACCACAAAATCAGGAACGACACGGTGAGCATCTGTAAGCGATTGTGAATGCGTAGTAGTTCCGCAGTTGATACGGACTGGTGAGTCGCTGAATGCAGAGTCATACGTTTCGTCGGAGGGCTGTTGAAGAAAGAGAAGGGGCCAATGGGAGGGGGGGTTAACAGCTTTGCTCAAGTACGACTATGATGACACTTACCTGCTCTACCCCGGAGAACGAGGAAGCGGGGAAGTGCCGCCACAGGTAGCACAAATGTCGGTCCGTTCATTCGATAACTGTGGTCATCGGGAACGACGAGGAAGGGGTTCAAGTATGACTCCGTATCCACAGACAAACATTTTTTGCCGGCACTCATGGAGTCGGTGAGCTAAAATGTCGGTCCACTTGGGGCGGAATACGACTTTGGGAGGACCGTCAGACGGTTTCACCTCTGCACATAGGCAGATGTGACAGGTCGTGATATCTTGAACAAAGCAGAGGAAATCTGAATTATACGGACTAAGCGTGATGCTATCAGAAGCCCGCCGTGACCACCAGGCATCAAGGCGTCGCCACTGTGGTTGACCATGAGAAAGACCGTGTAGTTCGTGAAATTCGAGGTATTTATCCACGAAGAGCACGTAGCGCTGAGGCGAACGGGTCTTGCCTTGACAGATACTCTCGAAGACACCCTCGATTTTCGCGGAATTGGTCATATGTCGTGATACGCGAGGTCTTCAAAGCGTCATGGAAGCATCATGTCGCCGAGGAACAAGAGGATAAAGCGACAGAAAGCTATCTGAAACCAGATTCTTTGACATCTGTGTCCATGCGGCTTCAAATGACCGAAATCGAAAGCTACCAAAAATCCTAGAATATGATAAATGACTCGATGAGGCGGTCCAAAGTGACGATGATCTGACTTACACGAATGAATGATCTCCGAAAAAGTGCTTCCTAAGTGAGCGTATTGTTTGTGGGAAGCTACACAAGCGATCGTACTGCGTTTCAAAAGAAACATGTCAGAGATGTAGCTGGTGCGTCGAGTTGGAAAGAAGCGAGATCGTGACTTACTGACTAGATGATATAAAATCCGCGCAGAATTGATGGAAGGTGTCAGCGCTATTGATCCACACTTCCACAGCGCTCGGTGGAGGCATAAAAGCGAGGTTGATTCTCAGGCCTCAGGGTGGTTCATTTGGTGCTTGGTTCGTAATCGCGCGCTAAGGAATACTGACAGTTTTCGAGTTCCGCGACTGGCGGTTCTTCCTTGGTTCCATATCACGAATACACCTCCTAGACTTCGACTGATGCTACATTGGTTTGCGCCCCTTTGAGAACTGGAGACATGGCTAAGTAAAGTGACGCCTACGAAACGTGACCATCATGAATAACGTACCCTCAAAACCGGATTCAAACTCCTCTTCTGATTCTGCCACCCGACAAGTTTCCCTCCTTGATCATCATTAGGGGGTGGAACTTGTTCGGGTGTAAGACCTGATTTCTGCACAGGATTTGAAAATGCGTTGATGATGCAGAGCATCGAACGCACAGCTTCNAAAAACGTCTATCAGTTGGGTGATCGTGTAGGAATGAGAGCGACATCTCTGGAGGCTGACCGGGGAAGGTGCATGAGAATGGAAGCGCTCGCCGGGTCCACCCAGGATCTTTTATACTTAAGCGAATAATCGATAATCGATTCGAGACAGTTCGCAGCGAAGACAGCGTGGTCACATCGACAGCTTACAGCCTCGATGCCATGATCGGTCGGATAAACATAAGTTCCACGGACGGAGGGTCACACCTCCCTCTTAGGAAGCTTTAGTGCACACGACATGCATTCCAGAGGGGGGTTGAGACCCTGGTACCCCCGGAAAAAAGAAAGTTCAGAGAATGTGGGTAGGATATCGGAACGAGATGGACGCGCGTGGAAGCGTACAGGAGGATCCCCAGCCAATGCTTATGTTATCCCAGAGATAAACATATAGCGGGCCTGACGTGGTTTAGGTTTCGGCCTCGGTTCGTAGTGTAGACGAGTAGAGGCAACTTCGGCTTGCCTGACATATAAACGCCGCCCTCGGCATCGGCGAGCAGCCACAGAGGGATAATAAGTGACGATATAGCTCGAAAAACCCGTGTTATTTGGTGGCGTTATGATTCTGATGAATACAGCGCGGGTGGGTCGTTCAGGCTAGGCTATACTGACATGGGACTCGAGAGTGGGGCCGTGGTGAGGGCGGTAAGGCGGAAGTCGAGTCAAAGTATTTGAGTTGCATTTCTGAGATACGAGCGTGAGCTCAACAGGGGTAGTAAGAGCAATTGTAAAATTTATATTGTCGTTCACGGGCCGTTGGTTGTCCAATGTCTGTTGACAAACCAGAGAAAGTTGCACGTTGTAGAATCCATGGAGGAGGAATAGTACTCGTTTATGAGCGATGGGCGGAGATTCTTGGAATCCGTGAGTATGGGATGTCAGGTCAGGCCTTCAAGCTTCAAGCTTCAACGTCCAACGTTCAACCTTGAGGGTGGAGAAAGAAGTTAGACGTCAACTTGAGGTTTGAACAAACGCGACGCGTAGTGTCATCACGTGATACAGGGGAAGGACAACCGATTTTCCATCGATTTCCTAGCCTACGATGCCGTCCACGAATGCAGCCAAAGAATCACAAGTTTCATCAGGAGAGGCTACTCCCTCTCTACACTCATCACCGGGACGATACTTTCCGGTCCTCACTGCCAAAAATAAGTGAGTGGATCGAAAGGGAAAAGGAATAAAAAGCCTGACCCAAAACTCTCCACAAACCGAGCTTGACAGCACCGTCTCCAAGGTCGGCCTCCACATCATCTCCAATAATGGCGATACGATCATTGCTCAGATCAGGAGCCTCGCGCCGAAGGTCCTCGATAACGGTGGAAAAGAATTGTTCAGTAGGCTTGCCCAAGATCTGCGCTTTCACACCAGCTGCGAACTCGAGTGCGTCAACGAAAGGTCCAGGACCGAGAGAAAGGCCTGGGGGATCGGAGGACTCTCTATATTTTGCTTTATGGGTCACGATCAGAGGGACTGCCACTCTCGGAGCCGTTGCATCCGTTTTGATCCCCGAGTCGTTGTGAGTTTCACCAACCAAGACACGAAAGGCCGAATTCAAATGTTGGTAGTCGAAGAGGGAGGGAGCCAGGCCGACTACGACGGCATCATATGAGCAATGTACATCTTGGAAACTGTTGGTGCCCAATTCTTCCTTCGCCGAGTCCGAGAGGATCAGGTAAGGACTGGCACAGAAACCAGAGGTGAGCTTATCATATAACTGAATAGAGATGGGGACAACTCCGAGCTCACCGCTTGATGCTACTGACTTGCAATGCTCGCTTCACAGCTCCAATACTTGTCCATACTTCCTCAACTGAGGTGGTCGCGTCGCTGCGAAGCTGGAGACCCATCCTGGTAAGCCTTGATTTGACCGCGGCTGTAGACTCTTTGCTAGTATTGCTACAAAAACGAAATGGGATTCCATTTGCTCGGAGTTTTGAGATTGCTTCAACTGCCCCTTCGATGGCGTCGGAGCCGATATGCACAGTCCCCGACAAGTCGATGAGGACAGCAGAAATCCTCCGTTGCCTTGACATATGGGTCACTGAATCACTGTTGTGTTGTCTAAGCAAATCTCAGCGACGACGAGACGTGATGGAGGTGGAGGGAGATAACAACATTCATTGATAGTCAGGGTGGTGAAAACGGTGGCTTCCGGGTATCCTTTAGTGTTTGGGGCAGAATGAAATTTGGTCAGTTCTGCCGGCAGAATGGCAGAATGGCAATTGCCAGGGGTGGCAGAGTGGCACTAGCGCGGCAGATTACAAAGCAGATTGTCGCCTTATTTGCCCAAAACTTTGAGAAAATGTCGAGGTAGGCACTTGGGAAAGCCTAATACTGCAGCTTGGGCGTGTTTAACTCGATGGATGTCAGTCTTAAGTGGCCGGGGGAGGCGAATTTTGACTCTCCCTCTTCATTCGGCCTCTAGGGGGCGTACCCCTTTGAGCCCCTGTATCTCCTTGGGCCGAATTTGCAAGGGCGAATTTTTCTGCAATAGAATCCCTTTGATTCTATCCGTTTGAGTGGCTTCGGACTGGAGTTTTTACTACATTTTATCCGAGAAATCCCGGTTTTTACTGCCCATCTCTGCCAGTTCTGCCACCCCCAAAATCCGACCTCCCCGCGGCTGCCTGGCAATTGCCATTCTGCCACATGGCAGGGCAGAATGGCAGTGTTCTGCCCCCAACACTAGTATCCTTGCCGGTGAACCTTTGGATCAACTCATCAACACGACAACCCCATCAAAGCACATCAACTGCCTCGCAATGACGTTCTCTCCCTGGCATCATCTTGAGCACAAAGAACGATGATTTGCACTGGATCATGTCGCTGGGCTAGCTTGTCGCAATTGTGTTTCATGCGGCGTTCTGGAACACAAACCCAAGGCTGCGCCCATATCTCCGCACAAGACCGTACTTGATCATCGTCTGGCGCATCGACTCAAATCATGCATAGTACCATGCCAGACCTCGAGAGATCATTGGTCATGATAATGCCACCTTCCTTGGCGTGCGATTATGGTGAATTGCTTCTTCTTGTCCGTCCTTGTCTGTCCGATTATAGTCATTTACTTCTCCGGTTCCATAGGCCACTGGAGATCGAGGAGGCTACCCTGCATCCAAACCATACGGGATCAAAATTGACGGAGTGGCGGTGGTAGCACATGGCTCTAAAAATTACCTTCGATCTTCGAAACACAAAGTGATGGGCGCTGCCCGCGGATACATATTTAACCGATGGCTTCAAGACGCTATGAACACTTCATCCCTTCATCTTGCAACTCTCCATCGCCTTCCTAGGCTCTACCATGTCCAACTCTCGGGTAGTTTTGATCTCCCTGCTCTTTTGCTTGATCGCAGCTGGTCCTTTCCTGTATGTATTAGGCCTTCTCGTGCTATGGATCGTTCGTATCTGATACCTCTACGACAGGGTCCGCTCGCATTCCTCCCAAATAGCACTGAGCATCGAACAGTCAAGCAGCTGGACAGATGCCCATACCTTCATCCCACGCGGCCATGGAGACGATCGATCGTCTTGTCCAGCCTTGAACGCCCTGGCAAATCATGGTTACCTACCCCACAATGGTCGTGGTATCAGCCATTCGGATCTATTCAACGGGTTACGAGATGGATTCGGGATCACCTTTCCCCTGGCCTCGCTCCTAACGTTCGGTACATACGCTCTCCTACGCCAAGTCCCTCCACTCTCCTTGACCGACATAAGTCGTGTACATGGAGTAGAGCACAACTGCTCCCTCGTCCATGACGATGTCCCTAAAGACGGGGAATATCCAACATCGATGCCAAATCTCTGCTTGCTCGATAAACTCCTTGAAGACTCTCAGAATAAATTGACCCTTGCGGTCGAAGACATCGCTCGGGCTCGTATCCGTCGTGAGGCATCGCCGGAATACAAAGTCAACAACATTACCCTCGATGCTTTACACGCTGAAATAGCGAGAGGGGAGATGGCTCTGGTACTTGATATTTTGGGGGATGGAAATGAGATCCCGTTGGCCACTCTCCGCAACTTCTTCCAAGAAGAACGACTTCCAGAGAACTGGGAACCGAAGCACCCGCAAGGCTTGGTGCGCACCGCACGCCTCGCAAGGAGAATTAAAAGCTTGATGGATAGTATCCGGGCAACTACCGCATCGTGAAGGGTCGAAGTTTCAACCATCATGGAACCATGTTCGTTTTTTTGTTCTGGGTCGCTCTCGTGAAGTATACCATTAAATTAACTGTTTATTTATATCATCCCACCGTACCCACACTTATTATACGATGTACGCCGCTCGCCTTACACACTATTACTTTAGTAGCACAAGACCTCATTTGTATCGCTCACCCAACGTAGTATCAAGAAATTGATGATCCTTGCCCGACTGAACACAGTAGGAGCGACAAGGTCGCGGCCCATGCTCACAGGACATCTTCATAGTACCCAGCATTCGTAACTCGACCCACCCATGAACCCTATCGCTTTTGCGCCATTGGCTCAATCTTTGAGTGAGAAATGGCTTCGTTCAGGAGCAATCCTATCTCCCCTTTCGGCTTGAATACCTTCGCTTCTGGTGTCGATAAGCAGCGAAGCCGGAAAAACTCTCTCGGAAGCCCAACCCTATGTAAACGTAGGCTCAATGATCGTTGCGGCCTTCACATAGATTTCACCGGGAAGACGAAGGCGCTCAGGAAATGAGCATGGGCGCAGTGCAAGAGATATCAATTCATATTCAATCCAGTCTTATACAGTCAGAAACATTCATTCTCTTCATAAATTGACGGTTGAGTATCACTTTAAAAGCTAGACGCCACACAAAGAACCTGGAAAAACGGGTTAAATAATGGTTAATGGAGACGCTTCGTGCTGACTCACCTCTCCCGGATAGATGTTTGTGCATCCGGCATCAAGATTAGGGTTACTTCCAATCATCGTAGGGACCGAGATTCCAGCAGCACTTGCAATGGCGGAACAGCTATCCCCTTCTTGGACGACATGGATAGTGCTGCAGTCGAGGCAGGCGCGGCGGAGACAAATAACCTAGAATCACGAAAGCAACGGGTGTTAATTTCAGTGGGCCACAGATACAACATTGCAAGGGCTCACTTGGTTGGGGAAAATATTCGAACAATCAGAGTTGATGATTCCGAAGTTGGACGCCAGGATTTGGAACCTAGATCGGTTGGGTATGAAAACTTCGGTCAGTGCAAAGCTCCGCGCTTCTCTTAGTAGTTTACTGACGTCGAGATGCCTTCAGCAGCTGCAATCTGATCGCATGTGTCGCCTGAGCTGACGGTGAACGGCCTAGCGCAGGGAATCTGGACTTGAGCAAGAGTGCTGACTGAAAAGATAGAAGGAAAGGGATGTCAGCTCGTCGTTCGGCGCATTTCCAGAGAAAGGTATCATACCAGCTGTAAGAGCAAGGACGAAGTTGGTAGACAAGGAGAACATTGTCAAGCCTGTAAAATTCGACTGAGAAAGGATAGAGGAGCTGAGAGCTGAGGTAGAGAGGTCTACATGCGAAGTATTTATGCTTTCACTGTGCAGATGGGAGAATTCTCGAGTTTTGAGTCAACGAGACTGCAGCTAGCCATCGAGCAGATGACTCTGTTGCTGTAGAATTCACATCTAGAAAACAGAAGACCAGTCACTTTCGTGAGGGCTATTGATAGCGCGGGATGAGAGGCGTCAGGGACCATGTGTTCCAACATGCCTGGTCCTTCACCCGACGTTCTGATGGAGTTACGCTTAAGGAGGGGCGGGGGAAGTCCTCTTTGATCGGAGGGTGAACCGCCAGGTACACAGATACTTGCCGTCAAAGCGTGAGATGGGCTACAGGTAGCTTCAAGCCTGAGTACAACACCCTCACCGCTCTTGTCGGTGAGAAAGGTTGAATTAACCAATCGGTTTCCCAATGGTCGTTCGGCGACGAGCGCCAGCTTCAAGTCACGGCATTCTGATTGATGTTGAAGAACGTTTGTGGCGCCATAACGGCCTCAACATATCAGTGGGCTCGGGACCGGAGAACCATAACCATAATCAGCGTTCTTGACATGTGCCGCCCTGCTCATAATCTCCAGGAAGAGGCCAAGATCCCCCTCCCATTGATGTAGGTAGGAGAAAGATATATCTGAAGCTGGCCATATTGGTGCGAAAAGGAGGGTTGAGGAGCGGTATGAGCGAGGAAGGTCTGACTTCGAATAGACCGAGGCTGCGTCTAGGATCTACACCGAGGATACAGCGGCTCATCACCGGAGTATCTGTATATCACCCTAGTAATTCTGTGAGATTTCAAATGACATGAGTCGGGCTAACTCATATTCTGAAGCTTCTCCTGGAAAGCTGCTGCGTTTCGCTTCTGCCACTCCTGATACTCTGGTGACTCCGCCGTAATGTCGTAACGTGCTTGAGAATATACATCGAGCTGCTCCATAAATCCATCGTTGGGTTTGACAATTGGACGTTTGGACTTGAGAAAAGTGATGGTCTCGTCCCTTGACCATTCATTCTTTTTCATCACTGCGCATTCCGATTCCACCATGAGATTTCGGCCCAATTCAATACAAGAAAAGGGAAGCTCACGGTAGGCAGCGACGAAGGAAGCACTTCTAGATGCCCCTTGAACACAGTGAACGAGGACGCTCCGTCCAGCGGATAATGCTTCCTCGATGAAATCGATTCCTTCTTTCAGATGAATCAATAGGTCCTAACGTGTGCATAAGTATCCCAAGAATGGCCGTTCAAGAGATGGAGCACCTCGTCGGCGTAATCATCAATTCCAATCTTCTTGTGGATTAATGGTGGGACCAGTGTTGACGGAAGGACGATAGAGTCGTTGGTTATTGAGAGTACATGAGATACGTCGGCCTCGCGAAGTGCGCTGGCGTTTCGAGGGGAAAATATACTTGGGGTCTGTTAGACTTCGAATTCAACACGACTGGAGACCTTACTTTCCAAGATAGACGCGATCCGTGACTTGGTCCATTGAATTCATCGGCAAGTTGGTATTTGTGAGGCTTCTTCGTGGACGCTGGCTACGGTGAGGAGCTTATAACGGCGCGATGTAGGCTGTGCATCGCGACCGAGGGTAAAACCTGAAACAGTTTCACGGTCTTGAGCTCGAGAAGTTGAGAGAAAAAATATGGCCAACGTGGGGATCGAACCCAAGACCTTCGCGTTATTAGCACGACGCTCTAACCAACTGAGCTAGTCGGCCATGCCGGGTGTCGCAAGACGCTTCATTACGATTAGGATTACGATTGAGAATGCCTACAGGAGCAGGCTGTCCAAACTCCAAAGCCATCCGAATTGATTATAACTTGGCAATACCAGACGTATCAGAGCTTAAGATTTCTTTTATCAAGAAGATTGCCGCCCAAGTCGTCATCTCGGGGGTGCAAACGTGCCCAACGGCATCTTGGACACGAACCTGCTTGAAGCCCCTTTGACCAACTTGCAGACGAGCGAAGAAGCCTGCTGTGGCACTCCAAGGAACTAATTCATCCACACCCCCTCTCAGAGCCAGTATCTTCTTCCCAAAGAACGGGTTTTCCACGGAAGCTTTATCGAAAGGAACAGAGACGGGATCCTTCTGTCCCACGAGGTGCGTCAGGGATAAAGGGAACGCTGGTGCAGCAAAAACGACGTTTGAAGACTTTGCTCGCTCGGACATCAGGGAGATGTAGTCGGCACAGCCAAGGATCGGGATACCGTAGGTGATTCGCGGTTCTACTTCAACGTGAGAACGGTGGAAAGACAGGAAGGCATGGATGACAAACCATGAGCAAGGGCAAGCCACGAAGAATGTCCCCCGAGACTGATGCCGGCGATCCCCCATTCCACGATTTCCCTGTCATCGTTGGGGAAAAGATGGGCAGGGAGAACGTCAATGAGGTGTGAGACGTCCCGCACAGCAGCGACTAGGACATCCGAAACGTCAGTAAACGCAAGCCTCCAAGATTTGAACAGCAATACAACGAGGACATACGCTGCATTCCATACATATCCACCCTACGTTGAAGTATCATTATGATTTCTTCAGGAAGATACGGTGTATACTTGCACATGATTTGAATTACCCTCTTTCCAGTCGAGGTTCGCTTGGTTGTTGACTAGGCGAGTGCCATGGTTCCTGTGGTCCTAGTGCCATCCATCAGCATAGCTCGCAGCGTATTGCTGAGACACCCACCAGTGCGATCACATACAAATCCTTCTGAGTTGACGCGGAATGTGCTTGCATGACCAGGCTCTTGATGATCGGCTCCGTTTTCTGCATCGAGTTGGTGCGTCCATGAAGGAAAAACAAGGCTGAGACGGGTAATTTCTTTGAAAGTGCAGATGGGTGACAGTATACGTTCACTTGAAGGCCGGAAACGAGAAGGGTTCTCTTGTGAGCGTCGGACATGGTGGGGAAGAGTCGCAAGTTCGGAAATCCACCGGTGCCTTGTCCGTGCCGGGCCAAGCCCAAGTCAGACCCCTGAAGCCCCTTAAGCAGCGATGACATCGTCCGTCGAAGGTTGAAGATCTCGAGTGCTACCCGAAGCACTTTCTCCGAGAACGTGGGTTTAAAGAAAGTCTTTCATAGTCCACGCTAGAGCAGCTTTCTGGAGATTGAGAAAGTACTGCAGATGTAGATTGGGCACGGAATCGCTTGTGTCGAACGCGGTTTGGGTCTCCTCAGTAGTTGGCGCTTGCAGTTTACTTCGATGATTCCCTGGTACCACCCACTTGTATGGAAGTGAAGCTATGCGTAGCACAGCCTACTATTCCATTCAATGCTTCAGATCTTTACGAAACATCGGGGCTCGAGACTGGCCAAGTAAGTATGGGCGCTCCGCGTTAGCCCAGGCTGCTAGGTGGCCAACACGCTGAGATGCAACTCCAAGCCTCCCTCCAGGATGGCATTGATGGTGACGAAATATGATCACCATAGCGAAATGCTGGTCTGAGAGTATAAAAACTGGTATGCGCAGGCTGTCAGCCTTCATCATACCTTTCGGTGATCATTACTCGCTGGTCGAGACAAACACATCATCCGATTGCCCATATGAAGCCCACAAGCATTCTCTTCGGTACCATATACCTCGCATGTACCGCACTTGGTCACCCCGTGAATAATCAAGGTCAGCTCATCCTTTATTTGAAGTGTTCAAAGAGCACTGAACTGGAGTAAAAGGACCCATCCAAGCCCGCGAGCCAATGAAAGTTCGGTGTGTAGGCCAAATGGGCCAGTCATGAGCTTGAAGATTGAAGTTCAACATGGACTTGATGCAGACCAGGAACTTATATTCCCCCTGAAGCTCGTCCGGCTTATGTTCATGAGAGCGCATTCAGCGGAGTCTACCCACGAGAGCCAATGAAGATCAGGTAAGGGTTTTGCGCCTATTGTGGTGCGCAGATGACGGACGACCTACATTTAGACCAGGCACCTATATTCCGCCGGAGAGAAGGCCGTCGTATGTGAAGGACAGCGCCTTTTCTGGTATCAATGGCGATTAGCTCTATCATCATCGCTTGTAGTAGCTCTAACCAAGCCAGAAAAAGGAACATACTTGACCCATCATACTTGCCGTCGCTTTCTAGTCCCGAGTCAGGAGACCTCCTGTGTATCCTTTACACCCCTTTTTTCCAATCATCTGATGAGCCCTGCACCCAAGTATCTCTCTGAACTCAGTTTCGACCACTCGCTGAGTACTGTGATGAAGACGGACTACAAGCATGAAAAGCTAGATAATCAGAGACGAAATGCTATGAATCGCTAGAAGGAGAGCGGCGTTTTCTTGGACCACCGTGAGCAGTCATCAAGCGCCGGCTTTATAGTGTAGTGGTTATCACACTGGATTCTGATGTCTTCAATTTCCAGTAACTCAGGTTCGAANCCTGATAAGGCCTTGGGGTTGGATTCTTTGTTTTGCTCNTTTTTTCTTCTACTCCGTCAGTGTGATGTTGTGTGTTGTGTTGAATGCGAGGAGGTTGCCTCCGGCTAACCAAGCTGGCGCTGTACAAGTAGGGTGAGTAGATGAACAGAGAAACAAAATGACCGTAAAACGAGAGCGGCGGGAAACGAATATAATGTCTTGAGCAGTCTGAAGAGTCTGGCGGGTGACGAAACGGCGAAACGAGAAAGCAGAGGCGAGCAGTCGAGCGGCGAGCTTAGAGATCACAGAGCAGAAGAGAAAATGAGAGGGAAAGGTAACTTTTTTTTATTCTGCTACGGAATATGTGCCATTTTATAGAAAACCGTTTTTCAGAGAGCAACAGCGCGTGTATGTACGAGGAAAAGTGTAAGTATAAAATTTCATGGAATAGGTTGGATGCTGACGCGACGCGCCGAGTCACGTGATATAGGGGAAAGAGAAAGAGTTCGAACCCAAACGAAAGGGCAACCTTACATCAGTCTTATTTCAATTGCAGAACCAACTAATTCATGGCCGTGTAGCGCACCTTGAACCAAACGATTAACTCTACGTCGTTGCGCGGTAGCTTCCGAAAGGTTGCTATCAAGTTCCGCGGTATCAGTTGGCGTCCATCATAAGTACCTGAAGGTATGTGTTCCTATCCAGGGTCTTCCGCATCGTGTCTGGCAATGTACATATCGACGTCGGCTCTTCTAGAGTCTAATAGGATGGTTAGTATGAGCTAGGATGAGCCGTTCCTGTGAATACTGGTCACAAACTGACAAAGTTCGTGCTAGGCTGAACCGTCGAAATTCCGTGGAATACAAGCCAAAATCGGGCACAGTCACCTCCGAGGCCAAGTCTACGACAGATATATTGAGTTGTTTCACAAAATATGCAATCCCTTCATGGCGAGATATCGCAATGTTCGACATTCAGCCCCTCAATGTGGAGGGATCGAGCGACATTAATATGATCGTAACTGCTAAGAAAGGCGACGATTGCGCTCTCGCCAGCTCTACCAAAGCCAGCCCACCGAACCTTCAGGATACCTGGATGGGAATGATGGCGTTCGTGTGATGCGCCGCTGCCCAGATCTATCATTTGGACCCGTCATGTCCTCAGGATCGAGGGTAGTCGATCAGGCACCCTACCCGAGCCTCAAGCACATATTACCGAGCTCTTCATTGCTTCCCTGGTATGGGCTTCTCCATCTACTAGAGTCGGCTCACAGTTTCCTACTTTTACGGTGTAATGCCACATACCACCAAACCCCAAGCCAGCGCGCTGGACGGCGAGCGTAGTCGGGCACAGTTGGAGCCAACTTGGCCAAGAAAAAGGGGGTTGCCGAAGACGTGCATCATGCTCGTGAAAAATGACCTCCCTGCAAATCCCTGTTCGAATCCATCATCAGCGACGACGATAGCCTTGACTTTACAACCTGTGGCGATGTCATCATGCGACAATTGAAACCTACGCTAGCCTCCTTTCGTTCGTTCTCTAGACCAATCTCAGTCCAAACGCTCATAGGGCACCCTCGTAACGTCAATTTTTTTCCTTGATGCGAATCACCTCAACAAATTGGAACAACTTCGAGTAAAATCGATAGGATCTTTCATCGAGAACACTCTGTGGACAGCTCGGGTTATATAAGGGCTTGTACCTGGGGATACTTCAGGCCGTTGTCGTTGGTTTCTTCCCTTCCCTGGAAGCAGCAGAAGGAGGTAGATAAAAGCCCCGGTTGTACAACTGTCGTCCTATCTCACCTCCCCTTCCGCCCCATCTTTATATCTTCCTCAACCACGTCCATCTTCTTCCGCCCCATNCCCCCCTCTTGATCCCGCCACCAAAGTGAGACTTTGGCGCACTGCTCCCACTTCACCGCCATCGCCAATATCTTATCGTTGCCCTTCAATCCATCGGGTCAAGTGATCAGAGATGATTCAGCCAAACGAGGCTCTGATAATTTGCATATTCTTTCTCTGCTTCCTGCATGGTACGCAACCTGTCTGTGACGCTCGAATCAGTGCTGATTTACAACGGTGATCGATATAGGCATCTTCACTGTGCTCCTAGGGATAGCGATATGGCTGGTATGCTTCCGTCAGCAACGCGCTAAGGGCAAGCGTAACTCCATCGGCCTCGCCATCGTCATCTTCCAATACATCCTCTCCACCGCTCATTTCTTCATGGCCTTTTATCAAGACATAACGCTCCTTGGGGGAGGAGATATTGGCCCATTCAGGGATATTCAGTATCACGGGAAGTTTGCGTTTACGCAGGTGGCGACGGAATTCTTCAGTGTGCGTCTCTCTTCATATTTTCTTTGCTCGTCACGGCCCTAACGCTCTCGTAGTGCATTCTCGCTGATATCCTCCTTGCATGGCGGACATATGTCATCTACGGGAGGGACAGGCGCATCCTCATTGCCCCCGCCATCCTCATCCTCGCCACATTCATTGCTACCTATGGTTATGTCGGCGCCAGTATTCAAGGCTTGTCATGGCTCCCCACTCCGGACTTCCAGGGTATCTTCGATCAATCAAGGATGACTCCCATTTCAACTTGGAACATCCTCTTCATGGCGCTCTCAGTGGCCACCAACGTCGTTCTGACGACGCTGACCGCTGCAAAGCTCTTGTAAGCTCAGCGTTGTTTGTGTCCCTTTCTCAGTGCTTATCCGCCGGCCTACAGACTTCACCATCGCACTATGAAGAGTGTCCATGGGTTCTCAAGTCTTATATTCGAGTCCGCCGTCATCATCGAATCAGGATTACTCTACACTCTTGCTTGGGTCCGCATTGAACTCTCCCGCTAGTCTTGCTTCTGCTAATCTAGTTTGTCATTAGGTCGTCTATCTCATCCTCTTCTTGCTAAAGTCAAACGGTGATATCGTCGCCATGGACATCATCGCCCAATTAGCCGTAAGCAGTCCTCGTCCTATCCGATCGGTACACGACTGATTTACTAACCCTTCCCTCTATTCCATTAGGGCATTGTTCCTACGTTGATTATCGTTACCGTCGCAGCTGGTCTCAGTCCCGTTCAAACCGTTTCATACCGCCGACCGCCAAGATTCTCCACGGCCAACCGTCAAACTCAGAACGACGACTTCACCAACACGGATATCCACTTCTCCGGCGTAAGCGCTGCCAATTATACGAACATGAACTTCAGCGTCAACCTTGCGGAGCAACGCACTGAAACGAGTCCGACAGACGATGTGAAATCAAGGGAGATCGACGTGAAGGATCCAAGTCTGGCTGTCTGATTATATTATTCGTGGCTCTCCTTTGCTCTCTTGTTGTTGTGATACTTAGTGTACCTCGACGTTATATTTTATTCGTATGCAGGCTTTCTTTCGTGATACTTACTAGGAAAAATTGTACCCTATTCGTAGCCTTATAGCTCATAAATTCTGTTGTTTGAAGCGTATCGCGGTCGGGTTCATTGCCAGGGCTCGGCTATGACAAGCGACCTACTACTTGAAAGACCAAATTTGATCGCGTCGGAAGGTAGGGTCATCCAAGCACTCCCACATCTGTACTTTGTTGGCGTTCGTCACATCGCCATTGTTCAGGTCAAGGCACTGGAGAGTACCCTGAAGAATGAGACGGTCATCCAAGGTGTAAACCCACTTCTGGGCTGGAACATTGTCGATACAAGTCCAGATCTTCATTGGGGTGCCGTTGCCCGGATCTTATCATGGAAGTCATATGAGAGAATACACAAATAGCAATAATGATGGAGTGGAGCTCTTACTCGGGAAACTGGCATCCAAGCAGAAGTTAGTTCCGAACAAGCGAACTTTGGTACTTCCAAGATCGAGTACCCAGTTCTGCGCACTCGATCCATTGCAGTCAAAGCTGTTAGAGGATCACTCTAGTTAGTAGAAACGATAAACAACGTGGAGACGAAGCGCACATTTGAACGGGGACTCCGTCACCTCTGTTATTTTCCTGGACGTCAAGGCATTTGCCTTTGTTGCCATTTGGGTGGAGTTGAGCGAAGGGCCCGAAGCGACCTCGCTGATTGTCGATGGGTTTATGGACGTGATAGAGATACGTGAGACCACGGATGAAGGATTGATGGCGGATGTGGCTGAGATGATACTTGATAACCCAGAGGTGCTTTTAATCCAGACTTGATTGATATCATTGTCCACGCATTGCCAGGTTTGAATAAAATTCCCGTTCGCGGTGTTCCCTTCGGGCAAGTCAAGACAGAGACCTGAAGAAAAGGCTCGAAACGGTTCCACGATAACTCAGGTGAGGACTTACCTTTCCCTTCAAGCGCGATGCGATTATCCGGTGTCAGGACCCATATTTCGCCAGCCAAGTTACTCAAAGAACACGATGAAACGACCATTTGGGCACCGTTTCCCGGGTCTATTGCATCCCTTTAGAATTTTCGCCAACTTTTCAGAAAGAGATGAAACGTACTAGCACCGGCATCGAGGCATAAAGTTGTGCCAGATAGCCGAACCAAAGTCTGTCCTACATCGATCTCCCAGTTTTGAGCGGACGACCCATTGCAGTCAAAGCTTTGCGAGTGTATTTGAGTACGGGGGAGACATCCAAAGACGCTGCCGCTTACATTTGCACAGGTGTCCCGCTTTGCTGAACGTTGGCCCTTACATCGAGACACTTGTTTGTCCGACCATTGGGGTGGAGTTGAAACGAGCCACTTTGTCGCTTGTTGGCAAAGGAGGGAGACACTGCGACCGTAGGAGCTAGGAAAGCTCCAATTGCGGCGAAGAATAGGGCATTCACGACCATCCTACGGATGACTGGAAGAGTCAAGTCACCGAGTTAGGGTGGCTCGAGTGACACCTACTCGTAGATTGCAGACCTTGAAGGCCATCCGGTAACTCAATAAAGGGCAAGTGTGAGCAGTTGTTTTGCTCATCAAACCTTGGAGGTAGAGAGTTCTCATCGGCAACGCTGCAATCAACTTGTGACTAGGAGAATTGGCACGGACCTCATGAGGGCTTACTATCGGATTGGGGGAGGCCAGTGAGTACCATCGGGCTCCTGGAAGACATTTTCTGATGTAGAAAACGAGGGCCGCGGAAAAGAAGCTGACCTCGGTCAGCACCTAGATCCTGAGTGAGACTGAACATGTTAGATCTTGGGATCAGATATCAGAACCAGAACCTACTCTAGGTACAAAATGAAGCATTGCGCAGAGCAGCGGGATTGCTCGAGAATGTGTTCTTGACTATTTTCCTGAGTCGTATCGACCTGCATCGTGGGCAACTTGTTGGGGAGCCTCAATCTGAACTTCAGCCTCGCGGAGCACGACCCCTTTGCCCCTGAAGCCAAGTTACTCCCACGATCAATACGAAACTCTCACAGTCAATACGGTCTCTGAGTCCCTTTGACGCAGAAAAGGCAATTATATGAACCTTCTAGAATGGTTGGGAATAATGCTGATGTCGACCACCACCACCCAAGAACACTACCCTCTCCGCAACATCGACGGTTTCTTCTCGAAAAAACTCACGGCTCGTAGAACACACCATCACTAACCAATCCGAATCAACTTGTTCACCAACTTTCTGGAAATATTTCGTGCCGGAGTATAAAGCCACCAGCACTCGTTTCTTCATGGATCAACGAACTCCTGCGGACGAACCAAACGCGAATGAGACTCGAAGTCACCTCCCTGGCACTGACGCAGTCTTGGACCACATGCTTAGCTTGACCTTTCACGTTCATGTGTCCTTTCTATCGGGACCGTGCCTGGGCTGGCGAGGTGCGTCCCTTTCCCCAGATGTGATCAATCTGACGTGTCTGATGTCAGTGTTATACGAAGAGTCGAAACAAATTCGACGCTTCCTACCAGGAAGAGCAATGCTCCAATTGCACGCCTCGTGACTCTCAAACAAGCGCGAGTCATGAGCACGTCTTCAAGCCAATGGCGCGCTTGGTACTGTCGCTGAAGTTCAACCCATGTCAAGGTTGCACTGTTGATGTAGATCGCGCCACCAAATACGAGAACTTTCCTGTGGCTACGAGGGGAGTTTTGAGCTAGATGTCCGTTTATTCGACCGTTCTAGCTGGCAGCTAAACGCAAAATAAAACCATCAATCTCATGTAGAAGAGTAGAACTCCTTACGCGCCATCCAACATCGACAACAATCGATATTTCCCTCGAAAAATTAATTGCTCTCTGTCGCTGTGTACCTTCGAATGGTTACCATTCTCTTCACGTATGAACCCGGCCCGAGTCATATGTTCGTATCCTTCCTAAATATTATGGCAGTAAATCTGATTCGGAATAGATTCTCAACACGGCCAACATGATAGAGCAACGTAACCCACCAATCAGCATCTCGCGCACGGCTACGCAGCTCACGGTCCCCGATCTTGCTCCACAACGGTATAGCTGCACCTTACGTGGAGGTAAGATCGTGCAGTGACAAATTGTTACAGGGTTCTCGCTCTTTCCCGTGTTGGGCAAATGGTAAACAACCGTAAAGTATGCGAGATTCGTGTTCTGCCGTTCCCTCCCAGGTTCTTCTTCCCTTTCACCACATCCACATCCTCATTGTACTTTCATCCAGAAATTTGGTCGCTGCGCCCTCCAGCTTTAGAGCCGTTCTTTTCGTCACAAGTCATACGCAATGACCTCGAATCCCCCTCAACTTTCTCTTACCAAACAAACCAGAGGTTCCGCCCAACTCAGTCGAGCCGGTCAGCAAGTTGTTCCCGCATTCCTACAGAAACTCTACGAGTCAGCCCCGTCATCTTGGAATTTTTAAAGCGTTCCTTGATTTTTTCTACCACATTTTCATTAAGAATTATTAACGATGAGGGAAACAACGATCTGATCCGGTGGACTGACAATGGTGACGCATTGATAGGTAATCCATAACTATACCTTGACTTCCAGCCACTAAACCGACTTAACCACCCGTCTTCTAGTCACAGATCATGAACGATTCGCCAAAGACCTTCTCGGTCGATGGTTCAAGCATCAAAATTTCAATTCCTTCGTCCGGCAGCTCAACATGTACGGCTTCCGCAAGGTTTCTCACCTTCAGCAAGGCAGTATTCGCAGCCCCGTGGACGCCGATAACTGGTGCTTTGAGCATCCGTATTTTCGACGCGGTCAGCCCGACCTTCTTTGTCTCATGCAACGCAAGAAGCACTCAGCCAGCGCCAGGGAGGGAAGTGAGCCTCCCCAATCGAACCTCGACAACTCCGACCAATCTACCACCGACAGGTTGAACACTGTTCAAGCACAGAAGATGCAGACGGTCCTCGACCAAATCTCTGGCATCGAACGACACCAGGCCGCTATATCCGCTGAACTTGGAGAACTCAAGCGGTCAAACCAAGTCCTCTGGCAGGAGGCTACTGCTGCTCGTCTTCGCCTTGAGAAGCAGCAAGATACCCTCAACCGCATCGTCCGCTTCCTCGCCGGCGTGTTTGGCAGTCAAGGCCCGAATGGTATCGCCGAAACCACGGAACAGTCCTTGGCTTCGGTGGTCCCCTCGCAAGCTCTTCGCTTGGTGATCGGTCGAACAAATACGCGCCGCAGCCCTCAAATTGAAGGACAGACGACGCAGCTTGATGCTTCATCCACAGGCGCTGACCCAAGTACGTCAAGCCTGTCTCTATTACTCCTACCGTCCTGATCACCACCTCTTTGGTGACTAGATACCCAAGTTTCAGATTCTTCCATCCCCCGGTCCCAAGGGATGACTCCCTCTAACACAGATTCAGGTGTTCCTCCCCTTAGCCCGCTTCCATTTACCCTTCAGCATCATCAACTCTTATCACCGAGGTCTAATACGATCACTAGCACCGCGACCTCTTCACCGATTGCCTCCCCCCTTCCTGCTACACCTGCGCCGGTTGCTTCTGTCCCCAACCCCACAAATACTGCTGACGCAATCCTTCGGCCTTTCCAACAAATGATGAATTCCCCAGAGCAAGTCCAACGAGCTTGGTCAGCCTTTGGATACACCCAACCCCTCGCGCTTTCGTCGCCACAGCTTGGAATTTCCAATCCACCCCTCAACGGTGGACCTGTCGTTGACCCTACCGTAGTCACCGCTCCTTCATATGCGGTTCTGCCTGACATTAGCCTTGACGCTGCTACTACCGAGCGTCTGTTCCGCGATTGGAAAGCTACCACTGATATTGACAAGGACGTTGCTACCGTTCAGACCGACATATCCTCCCTGTTGGATACTCTCGGACTTCAACATACGGACGACTTGGATGACGCCCACTCTCAAGGATATTTTGACGACATGCCCGATTCTATGTTAGCAACCTACGGCGCAAGCGCACTCGACCCTTTCTTCGGGGATTTTACTACGGATGGGCCAGCTGCGCAACCTGCTATTGTCGATGCTGAGTCATCTGCATCTTCGCGTAGTATCAGCGGGCCTGCCTCGCCCATGGTAGCCTTTTCTTCAGAAGTTGATACTCAGGATTCCAGTACCCGCGGGGAGAAGAGAAAACTCGACGAACCGCACGTAGAGGTCAAACCGCCTAGCAAGGCCAACCGTGTTAGCGTTCGCCTAACCGGTGACAAGGGGAAGCGCAAATCACGTCAGTAACAAACCAATGAGCATAGTAATTATTCCTACTTCTCTCGTGTCGTCCTCGCTCTAATCGCTTGCAAAGGAATCCATCGTATACAAATTGTATGTGTACTACTCAAAGAATCTATCAAATGTATTTTCGTATCCATGATGCGGTCTAAGTAATGGCCAAGATTCCCCGGCTGTATTTCAGTTGATCGACCCATGTCCCTCCATGTGGTAAGTCACCTCTTTCTGGTCGCTTATCGTGTGTACCTTGACCCCATTGCCGTGATGTGCTTCTGTTATAACTTATCCTGGTATCCGGGTTAGAGTGTTGGTACATGCTACTCTCTTGCATCAGTTTTACTCAACTGCGCTTTTAAGTTAGCCACAACATGGGTCACTAATAGGATGTCAATCACAGGGGATCAAGATACACATGGCATCTTACACTGAGATCCCCCACATGACGATGTCCGGTTGTATAAAGCGTTCTCTCGCTATATCTGTTCAGCCACTTGGATCGGGTCCAAGCCATGAGCTCACTTTGGCTCTGCCTCTTATATCTCAGCTGTCTCTCTTTTGTGAGGGCACGGACACCGTTTCCCACCATTGCAGGATGTAGGGGAAGTTCGTTCGTTCGTCGGGAATGGTGGGCCTCGTTGATGTGTCCTTGGTCCAGTTACTTACTAGTCTCTTTTTCTCATTCTCTAGGCGTTCTCTCACCCCCACCGAACGAGCTAGATATATCGGTGCTGTCAAGTGTCTCCAAGCGATACCCGCAATTACCAATTTCACCGCTGTGCGAACTCGGTTTGACGATTTCCAAGCACTCCATGTGTCCAAGACATATGACGTCCACCTAGTGGTGCGTTAAACAACCTCGCAACCTCTGATTATGTTACCTAGAAGAGCCCTCTCATCAGGGACAGTTCTTGCCTTGGCACCGTAGGTTTATACAAATCTACGAAAAGGCTTTGCGTGAAGAATGTGGTTATATTGGGACGCAGCCGTACGCTCCCTTTTCTAACAACTGTTGAACGTACCGAAGGATTGATGAGTCAATCTCAGATACTGGGACTGGTCGCTTGATGCGGATGCGAACTCCACCTCGTGAGGATACATAGTCTATCTCTGCTTCAAATTCTCATGTTCACACCAATGCCATCTAGCATCGCAGCTTCGCCCCTCTTTAACCCCCTCTTCGGTTTTGGCGGTAATGGCCTCCATGTCCCCGGATATAACGGACCACACGGCAATGACACCGATGTACCTGGATGGACTGGTGGAGGCTGTATCACAGATGGCCCATTCGCCTCCTACAATCTGAGCATCGGCCCTGGAACCCACAATACCAATCACTGCCTCACCCGCGCTTTCAATCCTTTCAGCCTTCCTTACTTGCGGTCAGAGAAGATAGCTAGTACTCTTACACAGGAAACGTACGAACTCTTTCGCATTGATCTGGAAGGATTGCCTATCGCTCCGACTCTCGGCGTACACGACGCAGGCCACTTAGCGGTTGGCGGAGAGATGTACGAAGTCTTCTCTAGTCCTGGAGGTAAATTTCGATCTCACTATTCGGATAAAGACTGAATTGAAGGATCGTCGCATTAGATCCCATCTTCTACCTCCACCACGCGAATATCGATAGGATCTGGTGGATTTGGCAATCGAAGGACTTGAAGAAACGACTCAAGGATATTTCGGGTCGGACGACGATCCCTCCGCCACACTCCAACGTTACTCTGGATTACGAGCTTGAGATGGATATCTTGGCCCCGACGGTTCGTATTCGCGATGTGATGGATATTCGCACCAAACCTCTGTGCTACACCTATGAATGATTATGTCCACGATCGATTAGGGTATTCAGCATCAATCAGATTGGCCATTATGTAGTCGACTTGCTTCTAAACTTTCCTGAGTTCCATTCGCCCATGCGAAACATGCCAAGGTAATTGCTGCTAGATTAAGTATTAAGTACTCTAGTATGCGCAAATAGACAACACAAGGCCACTTTCGCCCGATGTATCTAGTCCAACTTTCCATTCTGCCGCACACGTCCTTTCACTCGTCTTCGCCATGGCCCGTCAGGTATGATGTTTCAGTTTCACGATTAACTGGAATCCCAACCACACAGCGCACGGTGTCAGTAAGAGCGACCTGTCCATCACAAGCCAAGCGCTCAGCCTTCATACCCAACCCCAAACTCAATTGTGTAACCTATTCAGCGCAACGATCCACGCGGAGGTGTTTGCGGTTGGTTTGCGGCGGTGCCTTGTGGCCCGTGGGATTAAGCAGCCGCCGATAGGTACACACCGACGACAAGATGGTCATTTCAGGGCTTCTATGGTATTTTTATGCCCGTGAAACATGATCGATAGGATCCTGGAGCGGCACGTAACCAAGCTGAACCAACTTGTAAACTTTCCAGTTGGGCGGGGAATGATCTTAGGGGTTATAGGAGGGGAAGGGGGAAGGACAGCGTCGCGGAAAGCCATCGCCTTCGTGTGGCTGCCATCCTGAAATGTTGTCCACAAAGGCAGCGAGTCGCCGAGACACACAAGTCTGATGTGTCATTCGAAGGGACGAGAGAAAGTACAAACATTCGCAGGTTGTAAACGACTTCGCTGCATCTGTACTTGGTATATGGTAGGGATGATCGTGATCTTACGAGAGGTTTAACGAAAGGCCTCGAATTCTAAGCAAGTGAACAAGAAGGCCTTAAGCAGGACTGTAGCGGAATGTCGGACGTTATCATCAGCAACAGAATAAAGCCACAAACGAATGCAAGTTAGGAGGGTCGCGCTGAAAGGCAATGTAATGCAAATGAGTACGGCACCGGGAGGTCCAGAGGGGTGTACAGTGCCCGACCAGAAGACGGGGAACCGACACAGGAAGAACACAGACATTATGAGGGGTCAATAAAAGTACACGGACGATAAGGGACAACAAGAGACCTGAGTGCGTATCCGCTCCGCTGAGGGCGGTGACTGTGAGAAGCGATAAAGAAAGTGCTTGATGAAGATCAAGGATACTCACAAACATCGGCAGGGATGCGAGCCTGATCGTTTGTAGCGCGCAATGCATAGGCAGAACAATAATACCATTATCTGGTCGACAGATGGTAACCTCGTATGTGGGATTTGGTGTCAGGCGGGTGACAATCGTCAACCGAAAATGGGCAAAAAGTACTCCAAAGAATATCCCCAATCGTTTTAAGGCGGGCGAAGATCTCCATACCTACTATCGAGATGCTCTGGAGTATGTTTGGTCGAATGGGCGCAAAAAGACCTAAAAGAGTAATAAAGAGGATACATTTCAGTTGGGGACAATAAGCCGAAGGGATATCCACGCAACGATGATGCATGATGACACCAGACCATCATGCTCACACTGGGACTCCTGATATGATGCGCCGAAAAAGTGCACCGGATGGACCCACGGCTTCCAACAATTCCTGGAACAAAAAAGACAAGCATGACGCCGAACGTATCACATAGCACTGAGATGAAATGTAGACGTACCAGACGGCCAATCCACCTTTCCTTCCAAGTACGCAGGCTCATTGCACCAAAACTTCCACGCCAATATACGGGATGATCGATGATGTTGGCAGCCGAACGAATTTCCTGAAAAAAAATCTACCAATCAATCATTCGACGCGAGCCGACGTAGATCGGTCCTTGAACACAGCCTAATAGTAAGCAAATCGCTGTAAATCGCTAGCCAAGGACGAATATCTCAGACCCTCCGAAGACCCTGAGAGAAATGAGAAATGAGACAACCGACTTACTCGGCACCGCAAGAACCACCACGGATAATCAACATTTGCCGCTGTGAGGTCATCGAATCTCCAGAAAACTTCATATGCATTACATGTCTGGCATCCCGGAATGATAGTTATCACTTGGGGCTGGCTAGCGCGGCTCTGTTGAGAACTATTTTTAGCTGTAACGTAGGCGTCTTATTTGTAGAGCACCATAGCTTTCCGCAAGAGTCGGAGCGACGTCGCTGTGTCCAAGAGCGGTGGATACGCCTGGATAATGAGTGGTCAGCCACTGTCATGGATGGAGACGGACGAAGGAAGTTA
>JAPEVF010000490.1:0-34361 GCA_029747585.1 Pleurotus djamor
CTTTTACCGCGCACGAACGAAGTTAGAGAACGTCGACAAGAACATCATATATTGACAATCTACAACATAGTACACATCCCAAAAATAATGTAGAGAAGTACASACATCACGAAGAGCRGTTGATTTGTTTCGAAACATGCGAAATCAAGAAGGTATAGTCCTCGCGGCGGTGATGGCGTCCAAGTTCCTCGATCCCTGTAAGAGCATGGCTTGCTAGAACAGTTGTTAGCAAGAGATCGGCGAGGTCGGCGTTCATTTCTTGGAGGAATTCATTCCCCGATAACGTGAGTGGAATCGGCGAGAATGCTTGCTGAGCGTCGTGGATGAGCCGGCAGAGTGTCGCGTACGGCTCCTTTGTGGGCAGTTCGAGGGAAGAGGACGGACTGGTCGGTCTCGCGGCGGGTAAATAGGTTGTCGACTGCCAATGTGGGTGCGAAGAAAAATGGAGGTTCATGACGATCGTAGTGTAGTTGTTAAATTGATCGCGAGCGACATCGTTGTAGGTTAGAATCGTCGTCTCTTCATTTTCGTTGCTGTGGTAAGGCATCCGTAGTTTGTGCTGACAGTATGGGATGTGAACGAGGAAATTATTATGTATGTACTCCCGGGGACTTCATCCCCCCAGACAACATTGGCATCCCCAGTTGAACTTTGAATTTGAGTACCCTCGCTGTCACCGCCAGCCACAAATTTTATTTGACTTTGGCTCTTTTGACAGCATCTTATCTCTGGCAAAAGCTCGAAGCTCTCCATAAGGCCCTACGTGTGAGGCAGCAGAGCCATATGTCACCGCCATGGAAGAAGTGCCTAATAATACACGGCTTCCATCAACTTTCATATCGGCTCCGATATCACGGAGGAGGGTATGCCCCCTTGTATTGGTGCGGGGTAGGAAAGCCAGCGAGTTGAATGTCCTGCACCTCGTCAAGAGGAAAGAAACTGACCGTTGAAAAGACCTAGATGATACTCTGCGCTTGATGGGGCGTACTCAACCCGTTCCATTCCCAGTATCCACCCGACCTTTCACCATCAATGAAGTACTCCCTGATTGGGCGTAAACATCACCATGCGATCTAGACCCACTTCCCCGGACACTCCACGAAGTTGCACATACTCGCGTAAATTGGGGTACAAGATACGCGGCTACGGCTGCATTCATGAACACGTATGTCCGCAATCACAATCGGGGCCTGATGGTGAAGAGCACTTTAAAGGAGATAACTATTGTTGTCGTCGACGTACCCAATCCATGAGGTTATCCATACCTACCGTGTTTGTCTTCCGTCTGTCAACTTCCCTCCCTTCGCCGTCTTTGCCTCCACTTCCACCACCTCACCTTCCCCTGTTTATTTGAACCGACAATGACGTCCTGGGGGGTAGGAAGAAAGGAACGAGGATCATCCCGGATGGGCCTACCCTGGGTGATAAGACGGCGGAACGCTGCGACTGGAGATAGGAAACCAGCGGTGAACATGATGGGGATGTATGAGTTGACGTGAGTCTGATTCAGAGTCACAATACGAGTGAGGGTTGCGTGTTGGTGGGTGATCGAGTGGCGAGAGTGTCGCCAAATAGTCATTCGTCCAACTGGCGACTGGAAGGAAGGTGAGGAGAGTGTCGTCCGGGATGGTGACAAGAAGGGTAACTAGTGACTGAGTGGAGGCACAGAATCAGAGCAAAGCTTACTTACGAGTAGCTAACTCATCCAATGGTCTAGTTATCCACAGAATACCAATGAATGGAAAAGGCATAGAGCGTGGCTTGGAAATGTCATGATTTGGATGGAGGCTCAAAAAAATGGAACGTCGAGCGGATTTCTCATAGTATAGCCCCGAGATAAGACAGTCCTCTTCGGGTGGACATATCTAATAGAGGAGGAGCAAAGGCAACGACGAAAACAACAACGGTGGTGGAAGGAAAGAGTAGGATTCGGGCATCAGATGCCTAGAAACTCGAACATTTCCCATATTGACAGGCAGGACTAGTCCCTAAATCGAGTCTTCGGTCGCTACCCAAGTGTTCGACATCACAAATGGATTGAAAGGTCTTTCCCTATCTCTCTACCAAGTACACGGCACCTCCGCCTCAGGCCACGTAATCGTCCTCTCCACAATAAACCCACAATCTCCCAACGCAACCGTCGGCATCCTATAACACTTCCTCACCCCCGTATCCTTCCAAATCCTATGCCCCCTCATCTTCCCATCATCCACGCAAATCGACTGCGGCCTCCCACACGCCGTAAAATCATAACACCCGCTATTAATCGACCCGACTTTGTGACGAAGACACTGGTCACAGTCGTTTACGCGGATCGCAAAGTCGGTTGTGCTGATGGTGATGGGAGGCGCGCCACCGGGGGAGGGAGTGGTTTGCATGAACCATGTGAAGACCATGTCAAAGGGTTCGTTGAAGTCGGGGCAGGTGCCTTGGTCGCAAGCACCGGATTGGATTTGGAAGGACGTGTTTGTGGTGGGAGCGATGGTTTTGTCTGAGGATAGGTCCCAGCCGAATTCGTCTTTCATCCTTTTGAGCATGGTCGTGTCGTTGTTGATGTTAATCGTGCCAGCAGGGATGAGAGGGGGAGTTAACCCTGCGTCTGCGATAATCTCGGGGATGGGTACGGTGGATTCGTCAGCAGCAGGAGCGGCGATGACAGCTGCGACCTTGGTCATAGCAAGCAAAAACAAGTTCTTGAGGGAATGCATAGTAGTGTCGAGCTCAATAAGGCGACTAGATGTATCACAATATCAGGATTGGTTCGTAGATGCGGGGAAGGACAGTGCTTACTCGATTCAACGCTGAGGAGTTCTGTTGATTCTCGTTCTCCCTCCTGGACTTTTATACAGAGGACTTGAACGTGTACGCTCCGTATTCCGTCGACCAGAATAGCACCTGCGCGCCAAAATGGTGAGATGGGGAATCGCCATACGATGGGGAGACAAGGTAGACTCACCAATGGATAAGCCAACGGCCAGAGTAGCCCGTCCCTCGCAGATCATCCGGTAACCTATCCTCTTTAGCCAGGCTGTATAACCAACCCGAAACCATTCGAAGTCATGAAGACTCGGACGGGCCTTGGCTCCTTCGTTTAGTCAGGCAGCCCAGTCATTATGTGATGCGTCGAGGGCGGACAAGACGATCGCTCCATAAGCAGGACGGGTTCTTGAGGCCCGAAATCGCGCTCACAAAGGCGGCACGGCGTTGGTGTGAGAGGGAGCCGTAGCGAGTCATTGAACTGGAGGGAAGTATGTCAGAAAAACGAAGGGACAAAGCCGAATAGTTGGATGCTCACCGAGTCCAATAGCATAATCTCGCACATCACCCAGTACAAAGGCTAGACGTAGACGTAGACTCTCGTGCAGTCCATATGCGCAAAGGCACAGCGACGAAGTAACAAGTAACGACCAAGTACCATACTGCGACCAGGGGGAGCAATAGTCCGTGGTATGGAGGGAGGGTGTATAGGATGCGTCAAAGCTAAACCGAGCGGAAGTCTGAACACAAGAGGGATCGTAAACACAGGAGGGAAAAGATAATCGTCCGCGACCGAATAGACAATAGGCAGGATATCATATGCTCTGGAAGAGTGATGTACGAAAGGGGAGGCGGGGGAAGATCCATGTACAATGATATAGTCCGTGAGAGGAAGGAAACAAGCAGGCGAAGGGGGGTAAAGTCTGGGGGAAATCGAAATGAATGTCAGAGAAAGGGTAGCAAACGTCCGTGAAAAGGGAGGAGAAGAGGAGAGGGGGGGAGGCTGTATACGTAGGAAGGCGCCATGCCTTCGAACACAGCTTGATTCGATGTTCATCTTCACCTCCATCGTCTTCTTCGAACCCTCCCATCGTGACTGCTACTCGTCTTGCGAACAATCAGCGAGGAGAATAACAGCGCCATCCAACCTCAATGCCTCTTTTTCCAGGCCCGAGGGAGAATGACAAGCCGTGGTCATCTGGGAACGCACCGAACCGAGGTGGGATGGTATGAACGGGGGGTACGCTGTCACGAGCGACCAGCGTGAACGTTGTCGGCAGGGAGAACCTGGAGCGGTCGTCCTAGCGTCGATGTTGATCGTGTTTCTCGTGGTCCACAGCTGTGGAACGGAATAGCCAGCCCATAGTTATCTTCATTGCATCTGCGTCCTCCTCCTGGCCTAAACCCAGTTCGTCTCCTCCTACTCCTCCTCTCTCTACTTCTTCATGTTCTTCATACGGACGGTGGAGAGGATCCTATGCGTGGAGTCGGGTACGTAGATGTTCGGAAGCTGAGAGGCTGTGAAAACAATCAACACCAACTCACGAAGAGGAACAGAATACCTTACCACAACGGGCCTCACCAAGTCATAACGCGTAACGACGTGTATGGTAGGACCAATGCGTCGAGTACACTGAGTACGATGGTATAGGACTAACGACAGGGTTAAGGTCCCGCAGTCCACGTTCATCCTTNCCCCCCCTCTTGCTTGTCGCCGGTAGGTACAGCCCCTTCGAATTCTAGGTATTCTTCACCGTCCTCTCCTAGCCCTCTACCTTCTCCTCCAACGACCGGTCGACAGGGAAGGGTACAACGACATCCACTTCAACGCCACACATGCCCCGACTTGAGCAAACCGTGGTGGATATGGTCGTATGAGAAAGCACGGGTGCGGTGGTGAACGAAGGGGACCAGTAGTATGCGGTGGTAAGCCTCGAGCGGCGCGAACGTTGAAAATAAGAGGGAGCGCCAGAGCCGTCGTCCCAGCGTCATGTTGAGTACCTTGTTTGTATGTAGCCCGGAAATGGGTCGAAACGTCTTCATCGAGTCTTGCTCTTCCCTATTCTTCACCACCATACCGTAAAAGATCGTCCCTCGTTTCTCTTCTCCTTCCTACTCCTGGCCCTCCTGCTCGCTCGTCATCGGAAACCAGCCCATCGACTGAGCGATAACCCATAATATCCACGACCTGCCAGCAACTCCTCAAGCACCTCATCGAACAAAGACAAAGCTGGCTCATCCGCCGAAGGAGCAAGCGCTCGAACAAGGGACGGAGGATCTGCTCNGAGTTGGGATAGCCAAATGGCAGCAGCTACGAAGTTGAGAAAAGGATCAGCGCTCAGCAACAGAGCATAAGAAAGTAGCGAGGAGTGGAGAGCATACCTTGATGTTGTCTTGTTGTATTGGATTATCATATGTTCCGATGTGCTGGTGTCGTTCGGCTTGTTCTTGAAAACCAAGGGAAACCCCCTCTATGACTTCTTCCAAAGCTCGTATCCATGTCGCGCCGACATCCTACTCCCTAATTGTACTACCGCAGCGTACGTCCCCCGTCGCAGATAACAGCAGGGTGGAGCAGCGACAGCGTGAAGCTGACTCTCATGTTTCGCGGTGGCTGAGTTGTGGGGGTGGGGATAGCGAAGGATGGGGCCGAATGGTGCAGGTGCAGGATGGGACCGGCATGGAGGATGCGACTACCACGGAGAGCCTCGGCGAAAAGACTAAGAATCGTCTTGGTTCCAGGTACGGGGTGACAGATGGGACCAGTATGCAGGGAGTTGGAGGCTGGCCGTATTCCTCGTTTGGTCGCCTACGTTCCTCGAATCCTCTTAAACTTCGAGCCCGACTCATCCTAGCGATCCCAAAGGGTGTTGCGCACCTCTTCGTCGACTTCGTCCAACAGCCCTAGTGGATGCGAGCCACCAAACACGGCAGTATGCGACGGGGAATAAGACATCGATAGCCAGCGGTGGACATATCGATGCAGAGAGCGGGAGGAGTACGATCGGATATTGGGCGTTGACGCGTTGACGGGTGAACATAGATGCGGACGTTCACCATCATCGTCAGCAGGGATATCTGGGACGAAAAACGCGTGGGTGGATGGTCTGAGACGCGGCGGCTGTTGAGCTCAGGGTGAAAGGGATGGACGATGCGACTGCGACTCTGACTGCGGCGAAAACTGTGGTGAGACAACTGGAAGCAGTTCACGTCCTCGTTGATATCGTGAGTTGATTGAGAGGCAAGGGATTGACGAGGCCGTTCCTCGAGATAGGTAGGTCTGAGGGGGTAGGGTTGACCCGTCCTTTAGACCAGTGTGCATCAATGTCAACGGCGGTATAACGTGGTTGAAAGGCTGACGCGCTGACGTTTTATATGAGAGTCGGGGGCATGAAAGGGAAGGAGAAAGTGGAGTGTCGATGGAATGGATGTCAACGCGAAAATCGTTGAATGGCGGGGGTAGCTGTACGGAACAGCGTTGGTAACGATCCGACAAGAAGCCTGGAGCATGGTGGCGTCGATAGAATGGAGACTGTAGGAAGGAAGGTCGCCACGATTCATGATGATGGTGTGGTAGGAGAGTCGTTGATGGCGCCGCGAAGGGGAGGAAAATCGAGGAACCTTCATCGCCGAGCAAAACCCCCGAGACCTCTCCTTTTCCTCCGTGTCCAGTCCTGTATCATCCTCGAATCTCAGCCCCGTCTTCACATCCAAAGTAGGCGGTGCATCACGCAGCACCCCAGGTGGATGGGACCGAGAACAACTGGGAGTCGGGTAGAGCCGGTTAGCAGGATGACGAGATGTAGACCGATAAAAGTGGACTTACTGAACTCAGGGTTAATTTTATCGATGAGTTCTTCGCAGAGAAACGACAGCACTGAGAGCGTAGTGTAGCAAATTTAAATGTCATGGGTTCGGGTTGGGTTCGAGTGCTGAGGTGGTCATCGAGCGCCACTGCTGGCGACGCCGATACGAATCGCCTTGCGTGTCATAGGGCATATACAGCATAGAACCAAAGGGTATACGCGCAAGGCAAACGAAAAACGAGGAAACCGAGGATGGTGGTGGAAGCAAAGACCGGCGCTCGGTGTTCCGAATCCGTTCCTCCGAGATCTCCCCTGTTTGCGGCCAGGAGTGCACCCTAAATCGTGGATTTGGGCGAGAGAATGGGCATACATGAGTGATTGCAGTCACTTTTACTGTTTAGAAGAAGTGTGATAGAGTGGGAGAAAGATAATGGGAGAAAGAGAGAAAGAGACCCCCGAAAGGAGAATGAAAGAAAAGCACAAACGAGAGGGTATTGATGGTGTCTCGTGGATTGAGACGCATAGACAAGTCATGAATGGGATGGGATGTGGTGTGGTGTGGTATTGCGAGGTGAAGGAACCTCACTGAGTCGTAAGCTGACTCCTTGGGGTGGTCCTCATGTCTTTCTTCTTGATGAACCCGCGCAGGGCACCAATTTCGAAAGGACGGTTCGTGGCTTCAAATATGCGACTAAGTATGTAGAGTATGTCATGTGAGTACTCGTCACTGGATGAATGGAGCAGGCGAGGAAGTGAATGTGGATCGCACCTATTCATAGCGAGAAGGTTTTCCAGATAGACTTTTGCATTGTCCCCGCTGCGAGTGCGAGTATCTTTCTTCAAGCAATCACTGTGCGCCGAGTCTCCGAGGATTTGATTGATAGCGTCGAATAAGACGTCACTGTGGTCGACGAATCAGTGAAAAGATGGCGAGGCGATAATGAGGAAGGACACAGGGTATAGAGCACGTACCTATCCAACGCAAGTAACTTCTCGATCCCCACTTTCATGACTTCACCCCCTCAACATCTTTACTCACCTGCTCACCACCCACCACCGCACTCATCAATATTACCCGCGAAAACAACAATACTCCACACCGCCAAAACATTGTACCACGTCGTATCGAGCATGGAAAGTCCGATGATTCTAATCAACATCGCACCCATGTAGTCCTTGCTTCGAGCGGGGTGCTTCTTCACTGTTGCAACATCATCTCGCTTCTCATTGGAACGATGGGCTGGTATATTGGTTGATGGGTGGTGATTGTGGTAGATGTTCGTGGTGTTGTATTGATTCCCGCCTACGTCGTTGAAGGTCTTCATCTTTGCTTTTCCGTGGTTGAGGAAGGCCATTTGATCGATGGATATGGATGAGGGTTGTGAGAGGCTCCAATCTCTGGATGGCTGCTGGAGGATAAAGTACAGGACAGAAGTCGACCTCCGGTGCGGTTGTCTTTGTTTTTCATCGAATCCGCCATTTTGTCCAATCTAGGAGCTGAGCGTCTGCGTTCTGACATCTCTGCCACTATTGCAGAGGTTAACGCTTCAAGCAGGACCCTCGATTTCAAGGAGTCAGTGCCGTGATGACGTGCTGTGTAACGGACTCCGTCGGCAGCGCATTATCGTCCAGTTTTTAGGAGAACTTACCTGAGTATCACCAATCTGTCTTCGCATTTGTGACTTCTCCCCGGGTTCCGTGAGTTCAAGAGTTGTATACATATAGCTACTTGGGCAGGAATGAGGAGTGCGGTACTTTAAAGAGGAATCATGCCAGTCACCTACAGTGAATGCTCTGTGGATTTTAAAAATTGCGGCGCTTGGGTTAATCTCACCGGTGATACTTCCAAGGTTGATACTTCCAGGAAGCGATCATAACGAAGTATGGTGATGCTTGGTTCCCCTTTACTCTACACAAGAAAGTACTCTAGAGTGTACTCTATTGCTATCTTATTGACATTCTTTGTAACGCGTGTGCGTACGCCTCAATCTCCTCTCTTCAAATCTCAATCGACGCTGATGCCGATCCCGATGTAGCCCTCCATTGCGCGCGAGCGTTAAGCGTCGCAAGGAGCATATTCGCGTACAGCTTCGAGAGGATGAGGTCGGGTATCATGTAGTAGGCAGAATCATCATAGTTGATGCCTCTAAACCCACCGATGATCCCTGTCTGCAAAACAAACCGTTCCGTGTAGGCTCAAGCTTGAGAAAATTGAGTGAGGGAGTTACTTACCTGCTGGAGGAGAAAGAGGACAATTTCGAGGAGTATACAAGTCGAAGTAAGCAGTCCGGTTTCCAACGTTACTTTCAATGAGGTAGCATCATCAGCAAAACTCAAAGGGTTGTGGTGGACATGAGATAACGAACATTGGATTATCTTGGAGACCTTGCTATCCGTACGGCGAAACCCTGTTTTAGAGCGAAGCTGCAGAGTCGTGATTTATGTTGTCAGTTTGACGTCTCTTGCGGAAATGCCAAAGCGCTCAGACCAGGATGTATGAAATGCCCCCGGTCACGAGCAAGTCAGCCAACGCGGAGGAGCATAGCCATATCAACGTAGGTGCTAACAATTTCCCTTGAGGTCCCGTGTGGACAGTCTTTCGACTTTCGTAATCGTGGACGACAGGGGGGATACCCCGCGGGGACGTGACGGCGGTTATTACTGCACTGACTTCGAGTGGGGGAAGCATGTGAGTTAGGTAAGAAGATACTGGTGGACTTTCGAAGAGGAGGGAAGAGGAGGGATAGACGGTGTACATACTTAGAGATATCACGGAGAAACCATAAATGGAGTAGGTCAACCGCTTGGAGGCTTGGAGGGAGTGAAGCCGCCAAGCGTAGAATAGCTGGACGGGTGTCGATATCGATGCCTTGCAAACTGTGGTCAGATCGCTAGAGACGTATCAAGTCATCGACGATCGAAGATGATTTTTCTTACCGTCAATATTGTGTCTGAACTCGTCGAGACGGGTAGGGTGACCGAATGTTGGTAAGTAGGTTGATTTGATTTTAAGGACCAGCGAGAGGTGCGTACGGATTTTGATGACTGAGTCGCGGCGTTACGATTAGTAGGTGTTTGTGATATAAAATGACGGGGTACGAACGTTCATGATACGTTCCATGAGGTGCTTCTTGGTTTGTGGGATCGTCTAGCCGTGGATGAATGATGTGGTCGCCGATATTCCAAGTGTCGTAGAACGTCATCGCGGTTTCGATGAGAAACACATAGAGAACCTATTAGCACGGGCTTAGAGGTAAGGAAGGACAACCATCGCTTGTAAAATATGGGGGCAATTACTTACTAGGCGACGCAGGGTTCGCTTGTCGCTGTAGAAAAAACCCAAGTCCAAAGACTGAACTTAGAGTACACTCTGGTGCGAGGGATGATTTATAGTACTTTGGAAAGGCGTTGAAGTACGTGAGGATCTGGTACTCCGTGGTGAGAACCGATCAATGGGCAATGCGAAATGAGAAATATCAACACTTACTTGGCACGCAAGTATCTGCGCAATATCGGACGTTGAGAACGGAGTTTTTGGACAGGGAGGATGAAGCTGGATTGTACCCCAAACAGGACGAGGCTACATGTCAAACCGATGAAGTATGGAAGCGTTCTGATAAGCAGCGATGATCGCGATGTTAACCAGATGACATGAACGGACAAGGGTTTCAAAGGCGCACGCCATCGTCGCAGCCCACAGTGAGTATGGGCCGTATGAGTAGAGAGGAACAGGCTCCATCGACGTCGAGGACATGGTTGGAGAAGGAGAGGCGGGGTAAAGAGAGGAGTGCCGAGGAAATGTGGAATTCGAAGAACCTCATGCCGCGCAATTCCATTGTTATTTATATCCAGCATATGCGACTCCGGAAAACATAATTATAACTGCATCAGAAATTGATGACTTGACACTTGTTGAACAATTGATGAACAGCACAGGCGGGATCAATCCATCCACCTATCAACTCGAGTGTTAGCATGCGGTCCATGGTTTTACAGAATTACCGGGGTATCTTGGGAGAGAATCGTGCGACGCAGCTGACTGGGATGGAAAGGGGGAGCGTGTTGTCGTCCTGATGCCTTACCAAGTGCCTGGTATATCGTCATCAAGCCGCGCAATCACCTCTCGAAGATATACTCACTAGTGACCGTCGGCGTTTTATGATGCATCCGATGTCCTTCAAAGGCCTTCCATATCCCATGGCCTCGTGTAGGCATGTATTCATATCATCTCCTCGACACAGATGGAGTGTGGCTGTCCACACGCCCGTGAAGTCGGAGAACCGACAACAAAGTATCGATCGCACCGACGATATTGCGAATAGATCGGTCACAGTTATTTACCTAGGTTGCAGGGTGTGTCGTTCTCATGATATTCTGTGTTGTGTGATGGGGTTCATGCTGTCGGGGTGAGGGTGGGCTGATGTGAGGTAGATGACCTTGAATCACGTGGATCCAGGAAGATGTAGTAGTGGTGACCGTCTCGTCCCCGGACGTGGTGTTATGTACACAATCTTGACCAGTCCTAGTGGAAACGGTGATGTGTCGGAGCGTGAATTCGCCCTCCTGCTTTACTAATACCATTGCTGATAATTTTCTCTAGTCGCGGCTCCGTTCTTGCTCCCCGTTTGAACGAGAAGAAAGGGATTCAATGACGACTGCGCGATCATTGTGGAATCTTCATCGTTCCCTTCCCACAGTCTAACTCATGCGTCGAAAAGCCCTGAGAATGCACGTTACTGAAGCGGTGAAGGTAGGTTACCGAGCGTTCGGTGAGAGGTGTCAGGGTACAGCAAGTCGGCGGGGGTGATGATGGGAGAGAGAAAAGGACGCGAGCCAGGCGCCCAAAGGTAAGATTCGTTCACCCTGGGTTTGTCCTATGTGACTGAAGAGCTCGACTCTCTACGTCTCGCACCTCGGTGTCAGGGTAGCTCGGGACTAGAACACAAAGAAAATGGCATCACTTAACACGGAAAGTGAGGAGTGGTAGGTTCATCATTGCATCATGGGGACTGGAGAGCTCGCCCGTGTCTTACTCTACTGCTCTGAGATAAGATTGGTTTGAGTAAGAGCGCGCTCATGTCAATCCTGTCCACACCTTGATTTATGCACGTAGTATCACCCCTCAGTATCTTGTTCCCTTGTCTATCAGTAGCTGGTAACATGAAAACCCACTACATTTCACAAAGATCACGAAGGAGCTATAGGTACTACACAGACTCCGGAGCCATTAGAAAGTAACATTCATTCAAATTACTTACGTATTCTAAGTATGCCTATTCTCTCGACCAAATGTACGAACTTGTCAGCCAGCCCACGATTCAATATTCAATATTCAGGGTCTACTCCTGGCATAGCTCGGCACAGCGGACTCGATCGCCGACTAGCGCCGGTCTTTGCTTCCACCACCATCCACGTCTTCATAGTTTTTCGTTGTTCTTGCGCTGTATACCCTCTCAATCTATGCTATGTATGCTCTATGACACGCAGAACGAGCCTTGCTAGCATTGCTAGTAGGGGCGCTCAATCGTCTCGGACTCTCGGCTTTTCCTCATCACTCGAACCAAACTCGAACGCACAACGATTCCTACCCTACGCTGTGACTGCCATCGTTTCTCTGCGAAGAACTCAACGATAGAGCCAATATCAACTAAGTAGGTCCTTCCTCTGTCATCGCTCTCCACCTTTTCATCGTGCTAACCGGCTCCACCCGACCCCCAGTTGTTCTCGACCTCGTCGACCTCGGACGCTGTTCGCGCACTCCGCTGCTCGATGCAACGCATACGCTCTGGATTTGACGGAAGCGGCTGAGATGTAAGGGTGCTTTAGGATTGGACTGAGAGGAAAAGGTGGGGAGGTTGAGCAGGGTTTGCCAGACGATGAAGCTGAAGACGGACATCCATTTACTACCCCTACTCCTCGATTTTCCGGCCCTTCAAACATACGAACATCGACCCCAGCGGCGAGAAGAATCACGGCTATCCGTCTCACTAAACCATTTATTTCATCGATGCTCCCATGCTCCAGGCTTCGCGCCAGACCGTTGCCAACACCGTTTCGCCCAACTCCACCCGCCGTCTAGCAATTTTCGCATGGACATCCAACCCATCGACGCTCTACTTTCTCTTTTCCCTTCGCGCCTCCGACTCTCATATACAACGCCAGCGCACCAGCAACGGTATACCCATCATTGACAGTGATATACGCTGGTACGAAGGTCGGGAATCCCCGCTAGTCAACCCTACCCTCTCAAATCTTCCCATCCCGAGGAACGACCTTGTCAATCCCTTGCCTCTCAATCAACTCACACTGTCAACAACGACATGACCTGTGTCCAGCTGTCTCACTTCAGTCTTCGCCGCCGTCGCAGTCTCATCCCTACCAACGTCTACCGCCGTCACATCAGACCATCCCTCCACACGTCTTTTTCGTCCCAACTGCCCTCGTTCACGATGACGATGACCCTTTGCATATACGCCCATGCGTAAACGTAGCAGTCGCGCTCGATGCAAGAGGGAATACGGCCAGCCTCTAGCTCCCTGCAGGCTGGTCCCGTCTGTCACCCCTAATCAAAACCAAGCCATCTCAGCCGCAGCCGCATTCCCCTTCCCACTCCAACCGTGTCCCACATCCGTCCCTAAGCCTATTTCCAACCCCAATACCCAGTCACCGCTCAGAATGAGAGTCAGCTTCGTGCTGTCACTGTTCGTCCCCACCATCGTCTGCGACGACAAGCGTACGCTACGGTTTCACGATTAGGTGGTACGGCGTCGGTGCGATCTGGACACGAGCTGTGGCTGACGACTTAGAGGGGATTTACCTACGTGGTGGCGAAGAACAAGCTCAATTACATCGCTGTGATCATCATCTCCATCGTCTCCAAGCCTGCGCTAATACGACATGTCACGAAAAAAGCAAGGTAGGCTCTGCTTTCCTCCTCCGCACCTTCTTCTGCTCTGTCACGGAGTGCTGATGGTTTTCTTGACTTCGCAGCTACCGGGATTCGACCACCCCAACTCCAGGATATCCTATGTCCCCCAATTCAAAGCCTGCTTTCCCCCTGCTGTCCAGCTTTGTTTTTCCTTATCCGATGGGTCGCGCTGGAGGTGTTGTTGGGAGGTCGTGAACGCGGCTTACTCGAGCTGGAGGGCAATGAAGGAGAGGAGGGAGGACACGAGGGCGAGGAGTAGGAATGATCCCATACGATATGGTGTTGGAGAAGAAGGAAGAGGAGAACTCGATGAAGATGTTTTGAATCATTTCTCGGCTGCATGCAAGCACGTTGCTCAACATCGATCCTTGGACGATGGCTCTTGGCTCTCCCTCTCGTCGACATTCACGCTGAATGCTAGCGAAAGCGTTCCTCCCATCCGCTTTATTCCATGTTGCACTCGTGCTTCCCAAGAAAATCACATCACTTCCGTTCGAGCGGGTCGGAGCATGAAGTGGATACCCTTTGTCTTCGCTCGCTCACTGGAGCAGAAGGCAGAAGGCTAGAAGGAGACGACGAAGACCGTGTTGTGATTGAGTAGACTGTACCTACCGTCTACAAGCAAGGGAGGAGGAGAAGAGGGAAGGATGGATGAACATGGCTGCGGAGTCATAACACTGTTGTTGGTCATTTACCGGTTACCATTGTACCCAACGCGTTCATCCGATCATGTTCATTGTCACCGCTTGTCTTGGTCAGCTCCTCTCTTCTCTTCTCTCGTGAGCTGCTACTGATCGCTTTCTCAACCTAATAGCTGTCGAAAATACGGGTACAACAGTCTTGCTCTCTCTGCTGTCCATGATCTTCCTTGTCGCCGCTATGACTTGTGAAAGCATTCCTCCCCAGCTCTCCCCAAAGTGCGAAGTTGTGTCCGACCGTTCACCAAACGATTTCGTCCACGACTCCCCCACTCGTAGCGACCGGCTGCATCCGAAGCTACATCCCTTCACCATCGCTTGACATTCCATCGTATTTTTCACGACGTTGACATTCATACGCTCGCTGCTTGGTCACCGATTATGGCCTCTCTCATATGGAGGTCTCTTCGATGGATTATGTGGACGCTTGGTAGAAAGATGCGCGTTTAATTGTATAAGTTGAAGCATACTCTATCGCGGCTAGTGACCATCGTTGTCATTAGCCAATTTGTGTAGACATCTACGGATGATGTCACGGGATGAACTTGGTTTCTGAGATCGCACATACGTGTTCGAGATCAGCGTCACTAAGTCCGTTCTCGTTCATCCTCTCACACATTCCGCCTTGTAGGTATTTTCGGCAATTTGATACAACCATCATTGACCGCGAGGTCAGTAGCAGTCCAATGGTGATAGATCATGTTGGGTTTTCAATTCCTTGATTGACGCAAAGTCATCAGTTTCTGATGACTCCTTGTGAGCATTTGGTATAAGAAGTAGATGATCTCACCGCCGTGCCCGCGAGTCCTTCGATTCCGCGCCTGGTAGCTCTATGCCTGTACCCTCTCTAGACTCAGCTGATGCGTACACTCCGCTCAATCCCTTGTCAAAGTAGGCGATGTATCTATCTGAAAGGTCCATTCGGCCAGCTCACATCGTTTTCAGAGACTTTCCTTACTTCTTTGGCTTAGCGTGTAGCCTTGTACTTTATGGGGTACTTTATTCCATTCCATTCCACCTCAGTGTCCTTTTTCCGCGCTGACATTCTGCTCCTCTTATTGCTAGACATTGACTGGCCAAGTACGTTGACTGAACTCGCTCCGTTGACACCAGACTTGTCACTCATTACGAAGGGTGTCAGATCATCACGAATTTCAGGCTCTTTCCAAAGTAGGGTGCACGATGAGTGCTTTTTTGAAATTGAGAATCTGATACAAACTCGACTGTAGTGATAAAATTTCTATACGTATCATGGTGCGCAGAGCGTCTGATATTTACTGGGTACTGGGATCTCCAATGCTGACTGTACCGCAGACCCTGTACATCCTTGTTGCAGAGACAGTTCTTACGGCCTACGACACCTGGTACATCGGAAATCAACTCATTCAGCAGACACGAAGTGCTATCGTTGACGTAGGGCCTTCTCATGCATCGTACACTGACCGTGAGTACAACCGTAACTTGTCACTTTCTTGAACCACCTCATGAGATCCAGTCATCCGCATCCGTATGTCTACCCAATGACGCTCACGTTTCCACTGAACTTGTATTCCTCCCACCTGGGTCAGACTCAATACTGACTGTAAGCAAAGCATCATCACTGATTATACCGGACATATGTCCAATTTGAGGATGTTACTCAGACCGTCGTATCCACACCCGTGCAGTTCTACTATGCATGGCGTCTCAGTGCCCTTCAAGCTTCCAAAATTGTCATCGTTCTCATCCCTTTATTTTCCCTGGTTTCTTTCGGTATCTTTCCGGTCCCCTTCCACCATTCTCTCTTACTCAAACTTTTGCCACAGTCAGTGCTGTCACAGCTGCCTTTGTTGCTCCTCGAGGTGTTTTCCCCGTTATCATCAGCTCGGACGCAGCGGATCCAAGTATCGCACCAATCTCCCCAGCCTCGCTCTTGGCGGTGTTGGCGCCGACATTCATTTGGCTGGCTTCCTCAACGTTAGCGGATTTGCTGATAACTGGGGGGACTACATATGTATTGGTAAGGCTTGTGCAGCTTTTGTGACTATCTGATTATCGTCTCACTGGGGNAAAAAAATCCGTAGGTTCACTCTAAAACTGGACTGCGACGCACAGATGCCGTCGTCACCAGAATTGTCCATTGCCAGTCATTTCCACTCCACGATCCCATGAATTACGCTGAAGTCATTTCAAAACAGTGACCGTTGAGACGGGACTACTCACATCCATCTGTATAGTCTTTGAGATCCTTTTCTTTCTCTTCCAATATGTGGGTACCGCAATGCTGTCATGTTGCGTTTTCTCGGATTGACGGGGTTTCAATTTCAAATTTCATGTCTAATCTTACCGCAGGAAGGCATCATCGGCGGTACCAAGGAAATTAACTTTAACAGATTCACCTACTACGTTATTCCATACCTGATTCTTTCAAAGTTCTACGCAAACATGCTGCTTGTATCACTCAATGCTCGGGATCGGTGGAGATTGATTTTGGAGGTAGAACCGACTTGTGATGGGACACAGTAGCGTAATATAGCGTATGGAGTATCTCTGACTGAAGAATTATTAATTACGACTCAATGCTGCTCGTTTCGATATGAGAAGAGTTGGCGTAGGTATAGAGTGCCGCCACTGGCGGCGGATCGTTTGTACGGGAAGGGGGCTTTCAGGGGGGCACTGCTGGCTATCAAGTGACCAGTTGCAGAGTCACCGAGAGAAACGAGACGACAGGAACGCGCGCGCGTGCTCTACTCTAGAGTCGAGCAAAAGTAGAAGTCCGTTGAGCGGTTGAATGGGGATATTCAAATATTCAACGTTTCAATTTTCAAGGCGCAGGGGAAGGGGAAGGGGGTTACACGAAGAGATTGTGTGCATCAGCAAATCGTCGAGCGTATGGATGATGTGGCGCCACACCTACCATAACTTCCAGACAGCCACAACTTGTGCCTGGCGCCAACTTTGTGTCGCGGCAACACAACATTGACACAGCTCCCACAGCTAGGCCACTCGAGTTCGCTATGGCACCACTCTGAGACACAGTCCAACACAACTTATATTTTATTCGCATTTCTACTGTACTACCACCACCTGCGCTACCACCACCCGCGCCATTTTGAGCTAGGCCATATGTATGTATCAATTCAACGAACAGTTAGTCACGAATATTTGCACGACTGTCAGTGACGTAGAGGTGCTCGTTTTCTTCGTCCGAGTCATCGTCCTCCGCGGCGGCAGAACCCCGCTTTTTGACATACGGCGAGACAGCTACCATGATTTCTTTCCACTTCTCGCTCGAAATGTTCATGGTGGAACGCACATATCGAGCCGCCTTCCCTCCCCATTCATTGTCACTGAACTGGTTATTTTCTTCTACCCCAGCTCTCCAATTTCCGAGAGCACGCTCGACCTAATGTTTGCCGGCAGCCGACTTTGAATTTGGTTCCATGTAATCAGGGTATACAAGATCACTCACCGCAACCGCCGTAAGCGCTAACGCACCAATGGGGTAGGTGGATTCATCCTCCTTGCTCTTGATGGTCCGATTGATGTGGCATGCGAACGTTGCGAGGATGAGCGGGTTCAACCAAGCGGCACGATAGCCCTCCTATGCAGGACAAGTTAATCAAGGTCACCATGCACGAACACACCGCACCCACCTTCTCGTCTGGATACTTATACAGGAATCGGCTACTCCCATCTTTGATGTGGAGAAGCAACCCCTTAACTTCTTCTTCGATCTCCTCTTTACCCAGCCCTGCAAAGTATTCTCGAATCACCTTCAACGCCGTCTTTCCGAATGAAGAGCGCCAGGTTCGGAGTGCGGTACCGGCCTGTACGACAAAGGTAGCTGATAATTGGGCGTCTGAAAAGGGACCAGACAACTTACAACATCACGTATAGCTTCATGTTCCGCCTTGTCCCCGACATGGGGCAAGTTTTGACGCCATAAGTCCATGATGACTGTTTCGAACTGGGGATGGCTATTGGCGCTGAATGGCTTGCGAAGGGAGCCGGCCCAATTGAACATCAAGGGAAGGATGCGGCCTTGCCAAACCTTAGTGTCTGCCGCCGCGTGATCCCGGTCGAAAGGCAGAGATGCAGTTGTGTATGGTTCCTTCTTGACTTGTTTTGTATTACTGTTGGTGCTAGACTGCGTCTTAGGCTTCGCCACCGAAAGTGCAATTCCCATCTAAGAGAGGACAATGAAGAATAGCAAATAATCATAGAGAACTAGTTGTCAACATACCTGGCTGGTAGAACGCACCGCCGAAGCCACACCAATAGCTTTCTGAGACACTGATGCATGAGCGGCCGATAGGCGAGCAGAGCCAGGCTTGGGGACAAGTCCACCAGTCAGGCTGGGAGAGGCTCTAGGAGCTTGAGTAGCGTCGATGTGGGCCGCGAGCTCGAGGACCTTAGCTTTCGCTGGAGAGCAACTTTGAGTGGTGATGCGGAAAGGAGTGAATTCAACCTGCCTTGTCCTGCATACGCATCAAAAGGCTCTTCGTCGCCATCATGATCGTTCACGTTGGTGGGAACAGTCGCACGAGCCTGGGAGTTGTTACCTACGCCGCGGGGTTTAGCGGCTTTGCCACCTGGAACAATCAGTGATTGCCGGGGGAAATAGAGAGGTCGTAAGCGGAAGCAAATTTTCTCATGTAAGTCAACTCACCAGATGCCACCGCCTTCCAACCTGCCCTCAACGCACCCACTGGCAGCTGGACACTTCGGTTGCGCTTTGTTGTGCTGCTATAAACAGTCCTCAGAAGTCAGCGCGCTTCCTACTTGGCTCATAGGATGCAGGTACTCACGTTCCCTCAGCATCTCCATCATCAGCGCTGTCGAGACTCATCTTGCGTTTCCCTTGTGCAGTTTTACTTCCTGTGTCTGCTACGTCTTCCATGGCCATCAGGCCATCCCTGCGGACCCTCTCACTAACAATGGCACGGAAGGAGGCCCTTGCCTCTACCTTTGACATACCGTTCTATAAGTGAAGCGAGTAAGTTGAACATCTACATTTGTCATACAGCGTGTACTTACCTTCTTTTTGATAGGGACCTGCTTGAAGGAATCCTCCCCGTCAGGATCATCGGAGAGTTCATAAGTATCATCCCGGCCTGCGAAAGTCGCTTCCTCCGAGTCCGAGTCTTGATGACTTGCGGGGGGAACATAATCCTCATCGTCCTCCCCAGGCCTAAGGTCATTGTCCCACTCGTCCAGCTCGTTTGGGATGGACAAGGGCTCTGAGTGTTCGCGATCCCCAGAGCTATTGATGTCCTCTTCCATCTCTAGGTCCATCTCGACGTCGTCGTGGCTTGCAACCTGTAAATGACAGAATGTTGAGACAAGCGTTCAATGATACTGGTGGGTAGTGCAGCCTACATACCATATACAGATCTGGTCGGGTTGCTGAACTCTCCTTAGCCTGATACCCTGCGCGAGAACTGCTCTCGAGCGTCGCGATCGCATCGATCCTCTCCTTGTTTCGGCGCATCACCTCTTCTTTTGCAAGAAGCTGCGCTTGAATCTTGGCCGAGAGATCGTGTTCAATTTCTTCGGCGGTACGTCTCTTTGTTGTGTAGCGGTTGTGAATTTCACCTGGATGGGCATCCTGATTTTTTTTCCTAGTTGTTGGGCGTTCATAGCCTATCGCATCGTCAGTGACTACTTGCTTGCGAGGAGGAGCCTTTGCTTTCGCCGCTGGTAGACTGTCCGTGGTCGGATTTTTGTTTGCAGCNTTTTTTTCGTGGTGGCATGTTGAACTTCGACGTTGTGGTTCAAAGTTTTTCAAATTGTGGATGAAAATTTCAAACTCACTGCGTTTCGGGTCTTCCCGAACCTTCACTACTCTCTCTCCTTGAGTCTTGACCCAACATCAACCAAATGCTTCGACGGCTACATTGCCCACACCCAGGATGCGCTAAATCGTGTCGAGGAACAGCCGCGCTGACAAAACATGTTCGCTACAAGCATTCACAGGCAAATCGTGTCTCAAGAACACCTTCCCCGCCTCCAAACCCTGCGCCAGCCTTGCAACCAAACTCTCCAGGTGCTTCATCCACCGCACAACCTGAGGATGACCTGCCTGAGCCTCCCCCTCANTTTATCACCTCCTCCCGAAGACCCTGAACCCAGACCAAGGACAACGCCGAGTCGGATCCGCCATCCCCATCTNCAGAGGAGACATATGCAATGCTGAAGGCCACTGGATCCCATCTAATTCCCAGCCACCACCTGCAGATGTCACTGATAACCCTTGGGCGCCGTTCGATGACAAAGCTCAGTTTGAGCTGGCCGATCTCCTGTATCGGAAGGTGAGTACTCTGTATACTGGTATCTTCTCTACATTTTGCTCATTCGAGTCTTCGACTCCAGGTCGAAATGTCTGCGACGAACCAAGATGACCTCTTCTCCATCCTTCAGGAAATGAACGAAGCCCATGGTCATTCAGCACCATTCCAGAGCAAAAAGGATATGTATAGCAAGATTGATGCGATACCCCTCGGAGATGTCCCATGGAAGCGCATCTACGCCCGATTTCCTGGCGTTGTCACTGAGGATGATGCTGAATGGAAAAAGGATGTCCACGAAATTTGGTACCGCAATCCAGATACGGTTCTACGCAATATGTTGTCCAATCCCGATTTTGACGGCGAGTTCGATTATTCCCCTTATGTCGAGCTGGATAAGGATGGACAACGGTGCTGGACCGACTTCATGTCTGCCAACTATGCTTGGGAGCAGAGTGTGAGTTACTTTTGTCTCGATGTGCTTACAACTCTTTCTTATTGATCATTTCCCTCTCTAGACGGCTGTGTACAATGCAAATCCGGCCGAGACAGACGGCGCGATGTTCGTGCCAATTATTACTGGGTCTGATAAGACCACAGTGTCGGTTGCAACTGGCCAGGTGGAATATCACCCTGGTTATATCTCGATCGGGAACATTCACAACAATGTTCGTCGCACGCATCGCAATGCCGTGGTACCTTTCATCTTCTTCCCAATACCACCAGGTAAGTGTCCGAGTCCTTTTCTGTGTTTGCCAGTTCACTGACTCGTTTCAAAGGTGCTCGAAAATATGACAATGATCCCCAATTTCGGGCCTTCAAGAAGCAGCTCCACCATCATGCGTTATCGGCTGTCCTTAGCCACATCAAGGATGCGATGTCGGTACCAGTCGTACGACGATGCCCTGATGGCCATTTCCGTCGAGTGATTTTCGGTATTGGACCTGTCATTTCTGATTACCCCGAACAAGTTCTTCAATCCGGAATTGTTCAAGGCTGGTGTCCCAAGTGAGTTCCATCCTCTTCGACTGTTTTGTATCTCAGGCTCTGAGCTTTTGTCAAGATGTACAGCCCTACCTCAAGATCTCGATAATCGCGCAGATGCAGTGCCGCGAAGCCGTGAGTATACAGACGGGCTCGTTGAGCTGTATGCAGATGATCCCGAATTTCTACGTGACATGTTCGGCATTGATAGCACTGTTGTTGTGAGTTTTTATATGGTCTGTCCTGCTGCAGTACCTTGTATCGTTGACAATCGTTATTTTCAGCCGTTTACAAACGATTTCCCCATGGCTGATATCCACGAAATCCTCTCCCCGGATCTACTCCATCAAGTGATCAAGGGGACGTTCAAGGACCACCTTGTTGAGTGGGTGCTGCAATATCTAGTACAGGAACATGGGAAAACTCGCGGCGAAGCTATCATGGATATTATTGATCAGCGGTAGGTCTCAAATGTTCACGATACTTGTTTTGAGCCTGACAAGAGGTTTTCGCATCCAGCATCGCAGCGGTCCCTCCCTTTCCCGGTCTCCGTCACTTTCCGCAGGGGCGTAGATTCAAGCAATGGACCGGCGATGATTCCAAGGCCCTCATGAAGGTACGATATAATCTTGATTCCTTGAGCTCCATGTGAATGACTGTAACAAGGTATACCTGCCCGTATTGTTGGACTATGTTCCCCTTGAAGTTCTCAAAACATTCTCGTCGTTTCTCGACTTCTGCTATCTTGCTCGGCGAACACGTTTTAACGAGACCACTCTGGCCGACCTTGATACACGGCTGCGAGACTTTCAGGCCCATCGGGAGATATTTCGGACAGAGGGTGTTCGTAGTAACTTTTCACTTCCCCGCCAACATGCCCTCATGCATTATCGCTACTCCATTCAACGTTTCGGAGCTCCATATGGCCTTTGCTCCTCAATCACCGAATCTCGCCACATCACCGCAGTGAAAAAGCCTTGGCGCCGTTCAAACCGCTATAACGCGCTGGGACAAATGCTCTTGACCAACCAACGGCTCGACAAACTCCACGCTTTGCGTACACAACTGGTGGCACAAGGCCTCTTAGCTCCAACTCATGACAAGCCAGTGCCTCCCAAGGCAGTCCCAGCCGATGATGACGATAACGATGGCGCCGCAGTTGATGACATGGTGCAAGGCTCCGTGGTCCTTGCGAAACGACGTTGTAAGTGAATCCTGGATCTTGAGGAGAATAATAATACTTAAAGACTCCCGTTCAGCTACACTCTACCCTGAAGACCTTGATGCACTCGCAACATTTACTGGTATCCCCAACCTTCGCCTTCTTACGCAGCGCCTGCTCTACGATCAACTCCAGCCAGAGAGCTTTCTCCCCGCCGAAGCAATACCGGACCATGATCTCCCCTTTATATACTCATCTGTTTCTTGCTTCCCCTCCGCCGTTGCAACATTTTATGCTCCTAGTGACCTTTCTGGTCGTTATGGAATGTACTCCGAACGTATCCGTTGCAATCCAAACTGGCTTAAGCAAGGTCCCCGATACGACTGTGCTTTCGTGGTCGAGGACGATTCGAAGCCCGGCCTGCTCGGAATGAGTGTTGTCCGGCTGCGGCTACTCTTTTCCTTTACATACGAAGGTACAACATATCCATGCGCAGCAGTGGAGTGGTTCAAACCAGTGGGGGAGCAGCCTGAGTCAACAACAGGCCTATGGGTTGTCGAGCCTCATCTGCAAGGGCGGCGGCAGGTCCCTTACACTTCTGTGATCCATGTAAACAGCATTCTTCGTGCAGCCCACCTCATCCCTGTCTTCCCCGCACAACCACTTCCTTCGCGATTCAAGTACCAGTATACCCTTGACTCCTTTCAGAGCTTCTTTGTTAACAAGTACATTGATTACCATGCGTTCGAGTTGTTATCTTAGTAATTGAAATATATCAGAGAAATTGGTTTGATTGTTCCGCGAGACATGATGGTATGAAAGTAATCGAGGAAAGATACATGGCAGAGTAGAGTTAGCAGCTAAACCGGGGTAAACTGTTCTTCATCAACGGCACGCTTGAAACGATCCAACGCAATCATCAACATGAGAGCCAATTGAAACCTGTTGAGTTGACCTAATGTACTCGTATCAGCCAGGGCGGAGGGAGGGTAGATGATTTACTCACTACCACCCGAGAGAAGCATGCAGACAACATAGATCATCGTCGCCTCCACATTGTCAAACTCGGCCATACGCGAGCGCAAAATTTGGCGAAACGCGTCACAATTGGCGTAAACCAACGCCAGCTCCATCTCAATTGGGAAAAGGCCTGAGTGCGGGTGTGGCATCAGAGGAGGGGAAGATGCTGGCCCTCCGGCACCAACATCAGTTGTTGCGCGGCCCTCACTGGCACCTGAGGCCGAGGGCTCAGTCGGGGAGTTGCGGAGTTGAGAGCAGGCATCACACAGCTCCAGGACTATTTGAGACCGTGATGTGCATGATTAGCATGAGTATTGATATCCATTAAAAGTGATGTAACGTACTAGAGCCTGACGTGGGGAGCCGACCAGCTTGCTGCGCTCGAGAAAGAGCAAAGACAATGGATACAAGGCAAGACTTGGGGTGATTGGTCGCAGTCGGATTATTCAAAGGATCGGGGATCACAGGTGTCTGCCGCGTAGGTGAGGAAGACATTGTATATGAGAGCGATCAGAAAAGAGGCTGCAAAGCGGAGATATGGTAGATGAAGCGATGAGGCGATGATGGGTGGAAGCNAAAAAAGTGGCGGACGTGGGAAGTTGATAAATCCGTGGGGAGTGGTGGCAGCGGTGTGGCGCCACTGGGCCCAGGCCTCCACTGGTTGACACTCCTGAGCACTCCTGTCACAGTCTGGACGATTTGCTGATGTGGTAGATGGGGGACGTTAGACGTTAGACGTGATGAGGCCGAAGTAACGAGGACAGAGGAAAGAGGACAGAGGACAGAGGAATGGTGATGATACAGCGCGCCTGGGGGCGCCCTCGGTGTCAGCGACGTCAACCTTTTGGAAATGGATCAATGAATCCCGGAGATCGAAGTTCAGATGTTCAGCGCTCAGCGTTCGAAGAGAGGGAACACCACTACTCTAGAGTATTGATCATAGTCGCGACGCCGATGTTGGATTCAGATCCGAATCCATCAGGAAAACCCTCCCGCGGGAATGAACGGCGAACTACGATGTCTTCGTATGAAGGACTGGTAATTTAAAAGAATTACGGTTAATAATCTGAAAATTAGATTATTCGTTATTCTCGAGCAATCGGAGACCCAATTCCGTAGCCCCCCCTCTGAATGACGCCGATTGCCCCATAATTTACTCAGCCATTCCCTGTATTTATTCGTAGATTCTAGATAATTATTGGGAGCCCAAAGGAATGAGATTCACAGTTATCATTGTAGTGATGGAGAGTAATGATGTCCAATTATTAAAAATGAGGTATAATGGGGCGTAATGCTAAGAAAAGAAAGCTAATCCGATACGACTATACTACTAAAGTCCATGTTCGCGAGAATCTGGCGCGAGATATCTTCATCAGCAACAGTCTTCACGTGGGTGCTGCATAGGCATTTAGTGATCTGAGAACATATAAGGGGGGACAGAAGTAGTTACGCACACTTCGAGTAGATGTTTGCGCATGAGCTTGTGGTAGACGGGCAAATTCTTCTTCCTCGTTGTGAAGAGTAACGTGAGATGGTACCTGAATGTCGAATCAAACATGTCACCCTTCAGCTCGACATCAGCTTTGTCAATGGTGGCAGCGGCGTTCACACTAGCTTGCAACTCGAAAAGACCAACTTCCACCTGTATCATATGAGTCAGCGATCTGGGGAGAGGGGTGTGACGTACCAGGCTCATCACATATGCCATCATGAAAGGGCTAATCTCATGGTCATAGGGCTTGTCGAGACACGATGACTTGAAAAGGTCAGGGTTCTTCTTCCCCGCTCCATTCTTCGAGAAAAATGCGGCCTTGAGAAGGAATGGGATGATCGAGGCTTGATAGAGCTTGGTTCGATCAATAGCGCCAGCCTGTCCGCTGATGAGTGAAGGCACGATAAGAGAACATTTGGAGAAACGAACCGCATCTTGCTTGTATATATAGCTGTGGTCGTCGAGGAGATCGGTGATCTGCTTTGGAGTCGTTACCTGGTAGAAGTGAGGGATTAGTTGCCTGATGGAGACGCGAAGATTATGACGATCGACGCTGAGCCGGTGGGCAACCTAGAAGGCCAAGAGTGAGGACAAGCTGAATAGAAACAAGAAAAAGGGCGTGCCGTTTGCGTGAGTGGGGAGGCATAATCATGTTCTTGGAGTCGAAAGCGTTCGAGGACATCCTTCTTGCCTGTGTACATCTTGCGCTTGCATGCATCAACAAAGGCGGTACGAGCATAGAAGGAGGCGCCGTGGGGGGACATGGGTGTTTCGATGTCTTTGATGCCATCTACGGTGAGTTCCTCAGTCGTGATCAGTTCCGTGCTCCCAAAAGCAATATACGATCGGGCTATGTTGAATGCTAGGCGTAGTAGCTCCACCATCTTGTCATTCTGGTGGCGGACAGGGACTTCATGTTCGGAGATGGTGATGTAGGTATGTTCAAGCCAGGCGTGGACTACGGACGACTCAGCGGGGGGAGCATCGTTGGCAGGGTTTGTGGCACCATCTGATACGGTGGCACTCTAGGGAGTCTCGGTGAATACGACATGATTGACAAAGTCAACGATATGTTGATCACGCACTTCAAGCTCCATCCTCTGCTCCCAAAGCTTCATGCGCCTCTTGCCAGCTCGTGGTACCAATAATTGGCGAGGGGTCGTGGTCAATGGAGTGTCATCGGTAGTTGTCTCGTTGTGTTCTTCATGATAGTGGGGATGCGGCGTTGGGTGAGGGAGTTGATTGTTTGACTTGATGGCGGTGAACCGTGGTGTCTGGACTGGAGATTCAGTGTGTCCCAGCACGAAGTATGCATCGCTTACCTCAAGATCCATATCCTCCTCACCATCATCAGCCTCCTCGTGCTCCCCGTCACTTCCACTGGGGTCTCCCATTCCTTCGTTGGGGTTGGCTTCACCATCATCATTGAAGGCGGTGTCAATATCATCTGCAGAGTCCTCGTCGTCAGCATTGGCATCTATTGGGGGTGCACGCTGGCTCTTTGAGGCGCGATCGCCAAGACTCTTCTCGATTTCACGCTGTTTTCGAGGAGGTGGGGCAGCCGGTGAGTCAGCCCTTGAAGTAGGTGCTTTATTGGTCAGGAAAGGGTGAGTGGGCTGGTCGTTCTAGTAGACAAACATCGACTTACCAGTTGTAAGCGCAGGACGCTTTGTATTACTGTTCCGCGTACCTTCAATTTGAATGCGGCGAACAGATGGAGGCACTGACAAGGAGGTGAGTGGAGATAGCAGAGATAATGGCTCGAAAAGGTACTCACAGCTGTCCGGGGTAAGCTCAGATTCCGGAGGAACATCTGACGCTGCCGTCACTGCCGTAACTTAAGTGGATGAGCTGGGAGCACGTGCATCAGTGCCGTCAACTCACCGTGACCTGGTTTCGCCTTTGCCTTTGAGACCCGAGGCTGCGTAGTCTTCTTTGAACCTCGTTTCCCAGACTTGGCTGGCATGGCTGTCGAGGGGGGGTATACTGGAAGATAACGGAGGGAAGAAAGGCAAGCGCCCCCCAGCCTTATATATATATTGATACACGCGCCCGGACATGCCCGTTTATAGCCAGGTCTGGTCAGTCTGGTGTCTGGGCTTATTACCTTTTTTGATACACCTCCTTCCCACGCACCTTGACCCCACTTTCCTAGGTCCCCAACGCTTGCCAACTCGCCAACTCGCCAACGATGACATACATATGCGGGGGTTGTCATCACGCCTACAAGCAACATCATCATTTCATACAACACCTTGACAAAACCCACGCAACCGCGTGTCAAAGCTATCGTAATTATCTACGCCGATCATTTAATCCCGTCAAAGGTGTTTATCGTACCCCGCCATCATCAACATCTCAGACTCCTGGTCGCAGGCCTATCACTAATAACGAAGAAGTTGTCAACGATTTTGAAGGGGATTTCTTTGGCAATGACTACACTGATGCAGAGTTCCCAATGATAGATGATGAAGATAATACTTTGCGCGGCGCGTCTACTCTTTTGAATCCCATACACATGGATCTTCACGAAGAAACTGACTCTGAGTCTGAAGACAAGGTTGGGCCCGATATTTCAAGTCCAGAAGCCCCTCCAAGCTCAGACGCCCCTACGATGTCGGCCCCTGAAGGCACTGATATAGACGTCGATCCCACTATTCCCAGCCCTTGTACACCTCCTGCCGAAGCTTCGGACACACATACCCATCTATGCTGCCCACCTGAACAAGTCCAGAAGTATCCCAGCCCGGCGGGTGCGCCTGTGCCTGCAGGCTCACGCAGTAACTCGTTTGCAACGTATCAGTCTAAGGTTCCAGGCGCGACGGAAGAAATATTTGCACCATTCAAGTCTCAAATGGATTGGGAGGTCGCTCGTTGGGCAAAGCTACGGGGATCAGGGTCCACCGCCTTCTCTGATTTACTCAAAATTGCTGGGGTATGCTTCTCTACACATCGAGATGTACACTCTAACATGCCATCTCAGGTTTCTGAGAAATTAGGACTCAGCTATCGTAACAGCCAGGAGCTCAATAGCATTATAGATAATAGCATACCCAGTCAACGTCCTCAATTCACTCACCGTGAAGTCACGATTGCTGGGGAATCCTTTGATATCTTCAGCCGTGACATCATCAAATGTATCCGAGCTCTGTACAGTGATCCAGAACATGCACCATATCTCTGCTTCAGTCCCAAGCGTCATTACACGGATGCTGATCAGACGGAACGACTGTATCATGACATGCATACCGGAAAGTGGTGGTGGGATACACAGGTAAGCTCGTTGCACTTAGATGCACACATCAGATGGCTCACCAATGCTTTACCAGGTTGCTGTTGAGGCGCGTACGCCTGGTGCTACCATCATCCCCATCATCATATCCTCCGACAAAACACAGCTTACCTTATTTCGAAACAAATCCGCATACCCAGTCTATCTAACCATCGGAAACCTTCCTAAATCCATCCGCCGTAAACCCTCTCGCCGAGGTCAAATCCTCCTTGCATACTTGCCAACCACAAATCTCAGTCATATCAAGAATAAATCGTCTCGCCGCCGAGCCCTGAGCAATTTATTTCACGCATGCATGCAATATATTCTCTCACCCCTTGAAACTGCTGGGGTTGACGGAATCGTCATGCGTAGTGGAGATGGAGTTGCGCGCAGGTGCCACCCAATCTTCGCATGCTTTGTCGGGGACTACCCCGAGCAATGTCTCGTTACTGGAACGTTCAGTGGTCAGTGTCCGATCTGCCTCTGTCCTCATAACGAACTCGGCGATTACCCCTGTGAGCACCCTTTTCGTTCAATGGACGACGTCCGGCGCGCCCTCAATCACGTCAACGAACGGAATTTTGCTCGGATTTGTAAGGACGCTCAACTTCGACCCGTTCGAAAACCATTCTGGTCATCCTTACCTTTCGTCAACATCTACGCATCCATCACACCCGATATTCTACATCAACTCCATCAAGGGGTGATGAAACACCTCATCTCCTGGCTTGGTATTGTCTGTGGTGAAGAGGAGTTTGACGAGCGGGTCAAGCGGCTGCCACCAAACCATGGTATGCGGATATTTCACAAGGGTGTAACATCATTATCACGGCTTAGTGGTACCGAACACAAGCAAATCGCCAGCTTTCTCCTGGGACTTCTCATCGACATCCCCTTGAAGACTAATTTTCGCATCGTTCGTGACCGCCTGATTCAAGCAACAAGGGCTCTCCTTGACTTCCTCTACATTGCTCAGTACCCCGTTCATTCGGACGCATCACTCGCCCTACTCGATCAAGCACTCTTCGACTTTCATGAGAATAAAGCGGTTTTTGTCACTCTTGAAGCCCGAGAGGACTTCCTTATTCCAAAGCTTCACTCTCTCACCCACTACTCTCGCGCTATCAGGTTATTCGGCACAACTGATAACTACAGCACAGAGTCAACGGAGAGGCTCCACATTGATTTCGCCAAAGACGCTTACGCCGCCACCAACCATAAGGATGAATTCCCTCAAATGACGCGATGGCTCGAGCGGCGAGAGAAGATTCTATTCCATGAGAAATTCATCCTATGGCGCATGACCCACAAGAGCCCTCAGACCGTCAGCAATTCCAAGACCATCATAGCATGGGAACCTCCTGATATGGGTCGACCGCTATGCTCCCTGATGACGAAGCACCCAACTCGGAAGGTTGTTCACTTCACCACACTCACGTCTCCTTCTGGATACAACGCACCATTTTTTGTTGCATCACTTACGCGTTACCTCATCCTCCTCAAAAACCCAAAGGCTTCTTCGCGTGAACTCGCCCGCTCCACAGCTCAATTCACTCTCCCGTTCAATGAAGTCGCTGTATACCACAAAATGAAGCTGATCCGATCACCCGAAGAACGCGAGACCTTGGATTCAATCCACGTTAACCCTGGTAAATCAGCTGTTGGTACCAGTGGCGCCGTTGTACCCCCAAGGTGTGATACAGCCCTGATTCGAGTGCGACCCAAGTCTTCACAAAATGCGATGGCTTCGATACAAGGTACTAATAACCATTTATTCTACCAATCCTCTTAATGACATTCATACATTGTTCAGATTTGCGTGTGGGACAAGTACAAGTCCTCTTCTTGCTCCCTACTTCAGCCCATCACTACCTNCCCCCCCGGGATATCTCCTTCCACTCACCTGGCCTATATTGAGTGGCTCACTCCTCTTCGAGCTCCCGAGCCAAATTTGCGTCTCTACCGCATCAAACGGACGACAGATCAAGCCTCCGTTGTCCCCGTTGCAAACATTGAACGTAGTATCCACTTACTTCCGAAATGGGGCGGACGTGTCCCTCGGGAATGGACCAGCTGTAGTGTCCTCGAGGACTGCGACACGTTCTATATCAACCCATACAAAGATATGCATACATACTTCAATTTCGCGCTCGCTTAACAATAATTTTGTCGCGTTCACTCTCATTACCTCGAATTATTCGTCATTATCGGTCATGACCACGGCACTTTTAACATTACGGACAATTATCCTCCCACTATCCAGATTCCTGTAATTCTCAATAATTCCCAATAAATTCCCCAGGAAGGGTTTTCCTGATGTCCAAGTTACTGGTTGCTGACATATGGCCGTATCGGTTGCAACCGTAACGAAAAGCAAGTAAGGACACCAGGAATCGGAGCATCAGCGCCAATGCCATCAAATGCCATCCGGTGTGGTGCGCTTCGGTGTGCACCGGCCATCCGAACGCTTCCTTCTGGGATCATCGCCTGTCGACTGTCGACTGTAGCTGTCAATCGTGGTTGGACAGTGGAAGCAACGATGTGGGCGTCAGCACCATCTTGAGGAAATGGAGAAATGAGAGAATAGAGAGAAGACGGGATGCTCCGTGACGCGTCACGCGTGATCGAAGAAACAGATTCGGAGTGGCTAGTGATGATATGACATCGCAGAGTCCGAGGAGAGTGGAGACTCAGAGGAGAGTAACAGCTCCGTTGTTGTGCGTGCTGTCAGTCATAGAGTAGTGTGCGATGAGGAATTTGAGGGGTTGAGCACTCTTAATCATGAATCTTTGAACGAGTTACTCAGTACTGTGGTTCGTCCGTGATGTGGCGATGAAGAAAAGACTGGAGACGAAGAGGACTGGATAGAGTATAGTATTGTCTCGTGAGGGAAAGGCGGAAACGTGAACTGGTGTTCTTGATGCGACGAGATGCGGACGGTTGGTGGTGATGTACTTCGAAAAGACGCTGGGCCCTGGGACACCCTTGTCCTTGAAGACGTCACGTTTTGCAATTTCAATTTGGAGATGAGGGTGTGTGAGTTGGAGTGGGTCGTCGAAGAGAGAAGACGACGCAGTGCACCGATGTATCGGGGACGGGTTGAGGGTTGGCCAAGAAGCACCGATGCACCGATGCACGTCGGCGAGAGTTGAGGCGTTTTGGTGCTTCTCGGATCGTCGCTGTCGCTGTCGCTGTCGCTGTCGCTATCAATCAGCGGGATAGAACACGAAGAGAAGGGTAGGTAGATGAGGGCCAGAAGTAAAAAGGCAATCGTGGGAATCCCGGTTGGGCTTGCCGATCGACCGAAAATGGATGGGATGGGTTTGTTCTCCACCACCATCGTTCGTCGTCGGCATCATCGTGGTCGTCGTTGTAGTTGTTATCGTTCCTCTGAGTCTCCGTGACCTCGAAGTCAGTCTCGAAATGGGTTGATTCAGTTGAATTGGAATACAGTGAGTCTCTTTCCTCTAGAATGCTCGAGGGTGTCAGTGTTCTAACTTGGGAGTGCTTAGCGCTTACGCGTTGCTCTTCTCCGTCGACCTCTCATCTTCCCTCGTCACCTCCGTCCACCCAAGTCTCGCTTCTCACCCTAAGCAAACCACTCAAGACCACATCAACTGCCGACTACCCCACTTTATAGTAACACTGCACGCACGCGGACTCGGATTCGTAGTCCGACTCTGGCCTCTGAACGCACCGAATTGGGAGCGCTTGTGGAAAGTACTCTACTCAGTAGTTGGGAGGGTTTCAATTTGGGATCACTCAGACTATAGACTGTCAGGCGAACGGCGTGGAATAACGGCGCCGGAACCGAGTTGAAGTAGCGTTGAACATGAACAAGTACGTCTCTCTTCCCTCTTTTCTCTTCCCTCTTCGGGTACGTTCATCTCCCCTCCGACAGATCTCCGCTCCGTTCCAAATTCCCTTTGCCCTATTACTCGACCACTCACGCGCTAGTACTGGGGCTACGCAATACCTCTCTCCCGTACCGGTATTTGCGATCCGCTCATGGACCTCTCTCAAGATCTCATTAACATTGTTGACGTCCTCACCTCATACGTACGCGTTACGCGTGGATACCAACCGCGACCTCCGAGACGATGCTTAGTTTCCTTGCCCAATGCTCCCCGTCTTATGTTCGAGTCTTCCCTCATGCACATGCGCGATCGCGATGACCTTTCCTAATTCCTTGTAATCTACTCCACAGTCCCACTCTACTCTCCTCCGCGCTACTCTACTCTATTCTATGTGACGTACGCCTACCCTCTCTTCCGTACCTTCTAACCCTCTAACCTTCCTCCGTATGCTCATTATGATTCTGGTTAGGCTGCACTCTCGTTGCCTTTCTGCGTTTGTAGAGTCTCACGTTCATGTCCATGTCATGCCCATAAGCCGCTCGCGCTAACGTCTAACCCGCTAATCGTACTCGAACACTCTCTCACAAGCACTCGCCACTTTATACGTACTCCTCGCTGCGGGATATACTCTCGAGGAGTCCCATAGACGACGTGAATGACGTATCGGACGGGAATTTGAAGAAGCTGAACGGCAGGACGATCACCGTCAAGGGGCCCTTTCGATTCGAATTCTAACTCGACGGTTCCAATACCGAAACGATGGGTTGACTCTTTACCTCGTCTATCCACTCAACGTCCTACCCCTAACGTACCAACCAACCAAGAGCCGTAACCACATCCCTTCCCGCGCCCACACACCCGCTTCGTTTCCAAACTACCAAACTAGAACATACTCTATGGCATTCGCTCTACTCTCAGCCTACGTACCTTCGCACCGATCTCCCTATCTCCCTTCCTTTCTTCCTTTCTTCCCTCTTCCTTCCCTACCTCGCACACGTTCGCGGTTTATTCGTTCGTTGAGTCCTTTCTAGAGTATACTCCGGAGTAGAACAGACAGAGTACTTCGCTGTATACTCTAGATAATTCACAGGAATCGTTGGTCTTGCGTCGTTGAAAGTCGTTGTATGCGTGAACCCTAAGGTAGAGTGCGTACTCTGCGTAGAGTGGAGTATATGCGTCGTCCTGGATGGCGGGATTCAGTTTCAGTAGAGTATATGTACGCATATAGAGTACCTAGACTATGCGAGTAGAGTAGAGCGTTGATACCCACTAGTACTCAACATCCGGCATATTCGAGCTTACACTCGAGCACGCCTGAGTCCACCTGAGATTCAGAGCAGATGAATCACACTCCCTAATCCCAAATGCCTAATCCCTAATCCCAAATCCCGAGATTGACATTCGGCGTGTGCGTTGACGTTGAACGTTGACGTAGAGGTTTGACCTGGTGGGAACTCGTTGTCGAGTTGGGTAAATACGGAACTGCACATATGCGTAGAGTACTCTTAGGGTTACATTTTTGTAGAGTGAAGATTCGAAGACTCGCGGAATTGAGGAAATGAGAAATGAGAAGGCGAGGGTAGAAGAGTTGAAGGGAGAGTTGAAGGGGGATGAGAAAGGGATACGAGTGAGTCAGAGAGGATGGAGATCGAGTGACGAGTGTGTCGGTGCATAACTGAGAAGCCGCGTTGAAGTAACCCTTAAGTACTCAGGGGAAGGATGTACAGTACTCGTGGATGTTGGGATTCGGAGCTGGATGTTGGGGGAGACGAGAAGACGCGTAGAAGCTGGAGATGAAACGTCGAACACGAGAAGACAAGAAGACAAGAAGACAAGAAGAGAAGGGGGGAAGAGGGGAAGAGGGGAAGANGGGAAGATTGAAGAGACAGGAGGCCGATGAAGGAAGACGACGATTGATGAAGATGAGGTGATGAAGATGTGTTGGGTAGCGTAGTCAGGAGGAGGCGAGGTTTTGGGTGTTGGGTGGTGGAGCTTGGGTGTGCGTGTGCGTGATTGGGTAACTCTGGAGTGGGTTGGTGCGAAAGAAGCGGAGAAAGAGGAGGAGAGGAGAAAGAGAAAGAGAAGTAGAAAGGAGATGGAGATGGAGATGGAGG
>JAPEVF010000491.1:0-34094 GCA_029747585.1 Pleurotus djamor
CACTCTATGCACGACCCGAACCTGGCGCTGAGTGAAGTTGCAATTTTTGTACGCTGCTACTTACTCCTATGCGAAAGGAAGGGTTCCCGTTCATATCATCCTGTTTCTAGTAATCTACAGTTACACGGCACTGAAGGAGGACCGACTCCCCCACGTCCGCCTTTGCTTCATTCATGAAGTRGGGGTGAGGAGCTGCTGAGAACGGGATACCCACGGAATCCGCATGCGGGTGTGGCACAGGACCTCGTCCCGCCCCATCGCACACGGTTCATGAAGAGCGATGGTTGGGCACAACTTGGTCCATTCCCCCGAGCCTTTGATTATTTCAGAGACGGCAGTCTTTACATTGTGGATGCTCCAGGCCATCTCGCAGGCCACATAAACGTGCTAGTACGTACGTCTAGCGACGGTGGTTGGATGTACTTGGCGGGAGACAGTGCGCACCATTACGCATTGATTAGCGGTGAGGCCGAGGTCGCGTTTGGGCATCCTGGTCATGGTATACACTTGTGCGCACATGTCGACAAGACCGCTGCCGACGAACATATTTGGAGAATCAGAGAGTTGAGCAAGTCGCCGAAGCACGGAGTAGGGCAGGATGGTCGTATGGTCTTCTCCCAGTGGCTGTTTGCTATTGACATTGATGATGGAGCTGTGGTGTCGTATATAGCAACTGCATTTCCTGATTTGAGCGTGGTAAGAGCGGAGGTCAACTCTAAACGGTTAAAATGAATGCAAGTGCGACGACCACAACACCTCAGACTGACAGGGTTTCCCCTCCCGAAGGTAGGCTGTAGCCAGCGAAAAAAGGGGGGGTGCCCCTAGTTTCGCTGGTGTGTATTTGACTATCTACCGGTACATGAGAGTGTGTTACGGCTATGGTTACGGCTACGGCTACATCAAGTTTGAGAGAGAAGGCAGAGAACCTAAGTGACAGGAAAGAGTGTGAGTCAGTGAGTAGCGAGAACGACAAGTCGACGCGAAAAGACATACGGTTAGGGGTAGGCGCTCGTCAAAAACCCAAACAAGATCGTGTATTGCAAAGACTTGGGTGCGGTGACATGACCGTGAAGGAGGGCGGCTAGTCGTACAAGATGGCGGCGAGGAGGCTGAACAGACGACGGGCGCTTGAATAGAACACCGACAAAATAACGGTGCGGAGAAGAGGGATGGGCAAGGTGGTTGGTGGCGCGGTCGAGGAGGGGGATGAAGGAGGGCGGCTAGTCGTGCAAGACAGGTGTTGGTGGCGCGGTCGAGAAAGAACGAGACTTGCTGATGCGAGGGTGGTGAAAAAAGGATGGGGGACCGGGGTGCCAGCAAGGGAATGACAACACGATCGCGGTCGTAAAGGGAGGGCGGCTAGTCGTGAACAAGGTACAAGTGATGGCGGAAAGATCAAGGAGGGAGAGGGAGAGTTGCATGAACAAGTCAACTAATAATAAACAAGATTGAATTAGCAAAGATCATAACGGCGACAAAAGCAAGAGACTTACGATGATGATGACATGAGAGCACCTCAAAGGGGAACAAGATCGTCGCCAGCCTAATCGAGAAGGAACCGACCACGATCGGAAGCAAAGGCAGGTGGTTGGTGGTTGGTGGCGCGGTCGACGAGGAAGACCGTGAGGTTAAGGACTACCGATGCAAAGACGGTGGATGCCGGCGTGGTGGTGAGTCTGTGGGACATGGATCCCGTGGGTTAGGATGGGTTGGAAGGCGTGGCGACCATCGAACAAGGGGTGGTTATCGACCGAAACATGCTAGAAAGTGCAGTGGTAAGTACAAAGACTGAAGAAAAGGAAAGAAGAAAACTTACAATGATCATACACCCCCCTCCATGAGGTAAGTACTTGATGCCTTCGCGACGAGTTGGGATCGTCGACAGCCCGATCGAGACATAGCCCATAATAGGTATCGACCGATGACAGAGTGCTCCGTCTTTTGATGTAGGTACGCGAGTTGGCGATGGAGATTTCGGATTGTTCGAAGGGGTCGAGCCAGAGTTTGCGATGACCAATGCCAATGACGGAGGAGGATGGACAGGGAAGAGTCCGATGTTGCAGACAGCAACGGCCGAGGTGAGGTGGTTGGTGGCGCGGTAGAGAGAGGATGGAGGATGGAGGATGATCGATGAAGAGTGGTTGGTGGCGCGGTCGAGAAGGGGGTGGACATCGACGTTCGTGAACCAGGGTCCAAGTCGATCGAGGCGAGAGCTAGAGAGACAATAAATGTTCAGCATAAGCAAAGGCAGCAAGAAGAGAAAGACTTACGATTCGGTTCGCCCACAATCATACGTGATACGACTTGGGTAAGCATTCAGCTCCTTCCTTCGAGTAGTCCACGCCGGAACTGACACATGAGCATCAGAAACGGCAGGGTTGGTAGTTGGTGGCGCCGTCGAGAAGGGGAGTAAACATCGTCGTAAGCAAGGTCCCGAGTGGGTCGAGGCGAGAGCTAGGCACAAGATAAGTGTTGAGTATAAAGAAGGGGAATAAAAAAAAGAAAGAAAGACTTACAAAGTTGCGTTGCCAACTCCCATCCATGACATGACCTGTACCCAAGTACAATTGGGGACATGAGCGATCGATCGTGAGGTGGTTGGTGGCGCGGTTGAGAAGATGAGTGAGCGGCGCCGTTCGAAGTAAGGGTTCATAAGCATCGGGCCAGTGCCGAGAGCTATGAGGCCGCCGAGGAGGATGAAGATGATGTATGGAAGGCTATAAAGCAGACGTTGAGCACGAAGAAAGGGAACAGAACAAGATAAAAAGACTTACAACCATGACACAACTTGTGTAGCCTTCGTGTGGGTGCCTGACGCCGGGATTGGCACAGCGAGAGTCTTGTAGACAGAGCTGAAGGAGGGTGGCTAGTCGTGCAAGACAGCGGCTAGGTGTTAGACAGCGATGAAAAGTGGTTGGTGGCGCGGTCGAGAAGTGGGGCAAGCACCGATGTCGTGAGCAACTTGATCGAGGCGACACCTAGGGAGAAAGTAAATGTTGAGAGTAAAGAAAGGGATCAAGGAAAGAAATACTTACCACTTGTTTCGCCCACGACCATACGTGATACGACTTGGGTAAGCATTCGATTTCTCCCTTCGAGTAGTCCACGCCGGAACCGACATATGAACATCAGGAACGGCAAGGTAGGTGGTTGGTGGCGCGGTCGAGAAGGGGAGTGAACCCAACGTCGTGAGCAGGAGCAAGGTGCCAACTTCATCGAGGCGTGGCGAGAGCTAAGAAGAAATGGAATGTTGAGCATAAGAGAAAAAAGAAAGAAGAGAAATGCTTACCATTCGTTTCGCCCACGACCATACGTGATGCGACCTAGGTAAGCATCCGGTCCCTTCCTTCGAGTAATCCACGCCGGGACCGGCCCATGAATACAGGGTAGGTGGTTGGTGGCGCGGTCGAGGAGAGGGGCAGCGTGGACAAAGTGACGAAGGACAAGAGCTTCAAGACCAAATGGTTGGTGGCGCGGTCGAGAAGGGAGCTTTGCTGGAGACAGGACGCCGGAAACGATGGCGAGGGCGTAGGGACTATGGTGCCGAATGGTAGGATGGGCCGTGAACCAACAGCGCAGGAACGATAGCTATACGGTGATGTCAGACTGATCGTTTAAAGAGTAAATGATCGCTAAAACAAACTTACAAGGTACGTGGTTCATTTCCAACATCCAAAGGAAAGGCTCGAGCCACTGGCTAGACTAGAAGTAAACAAGGGATGAGTCAGGTTAATGACAAGGTAGCAAAAAGGATACGATGAGACTTACTCAAGGTTGACCAGCGGTCACGGCAAAGTCTCGGCCACATAACAAGGTTGATTGATTGGATGGTGACGATAGCGGCGCGTAGAAAACGAGTGCGATAGAGGGGCCGTGTTGGTGATCGGCGAAGATTTGAGGCAAGTTCTCCGGCGCGAGCCAAGTTGAAGATGATATCTTCATTCTGCGCATCGTAAAGCAGGTCTCTGTAACGTGCAATTAGAACTATTGGAACGCGAGTAAAAATGGTGGGGAGAGGCACACCCAACATGAAGATCAGCGGGCAAACCATGTTCGCTGGAAAGAACATGGTTTGATCATGTTCTCGTCCCCCCTTTTTCACTCACGAGTGAGTTTTTCATTTGCAGGAGGGGCGGGCGGCGGGCCATGGCAAGGAGGGAGGATCTGGGCGGCCGGAGCGGCGTCTGACAACTAAAGAAGGAATGTAAGGCTTCGGCTAACAGCACAAGCACCTTGTACACTCACAGCGTAGCAGAAAAGGCCAAGTATTAGCCTATGACTTCGAGCCCCAAGGTAGAGAGCCTCGAAGAGGGGTCCTGGATCATTGGATGATGAGAAAATAGATATGAGAGACGAAAGAATGAATAAAACTTACCAAGAATATCAAAGACAATGCGTCGCAGATGCGAGAGGGAATGAATCTAGTAGAGAGGGATTGTCAGCGCTGATACTGGACCGCTAACGAAGCAATGGCATACCTCAGATGATGGTGGCAAGAGCAAAGAGTAGGTCGGGCGCTTCGAGTAGCGCGTTGGCTACAAGTCCCGACGCGGTCCCTGAACAAGACAGGAGTCAGCAACATGAAGGACGAATGGACCGAGAGAGACATACCAAGGAGGAGAGTCATAGTCAAGAGTGGTCGAGACGAGTACGAGGAGGAGAAGGGGGTGGAAGAAAGAAAGTTCAGAGAGGGAGGGGCAGGGGGCGAGCCCAGCACGAACAATGGTGGTAAAGCGTATTGGCATAATGACGGGTCATAGTGGGGGGAAGTTGGGGAGGAGGTTCGGTCAAGTCAGCTTTTTATACTCTTTGAATGCTTGCATCTGTTGTGGTTGACTGGATATTCAATTCTTTATTAAGGATTATAATATTCAGAAAATGATACTTGATGATATTAGGGCATTGACTTCGTGCCCTACTTCTCAAACGCCGTGTCCGAAGCTTGTTCCCTGAGCGTGTGTACCCGCGGAAATGGGAGCTTCAGATCAGGTAATTACCAGAAAGGAAGAAGAGATTGAATCTATATTGCGATGACTCAGACGGCAACAAGTCCAATTCCGAAAGACATGCAGCTGCGTACCAGGTACCTCCTCCATCCTTTCTTCCTTCCCCCCTTCTTCTCCGCTCTGCCTCTCACCCTCTCACCTTCTCCCCATTGACACCATTCCACTTGCCCCGCTAACCGAATTTCCACTCAAATCCTTTCCCTTCGCCTTGTCAGTGTCTTGGACATCTCAGCCCTCGCCTTCTCACTTTTCCCTCCGCCTTCCATCGCCGTCGACGTGTCTCTGGCTTGATACCACCGCCCTTCGTCTCTTCAAGCGTCTCTTTGATTCTTCAAACGCCTCTACAACCGTCTACGCGCAGCCTGCGCCTTGGATTCCATCGTGACTTAACACAGAAACATTGATGCCCTCCGAGTATTGTGAGTCATCCCCCTCCATTTCGGCATTGTATGGGATGCTTATATACCTGTCGGATCGTGATTCTGCTCCATCCTTGCTCCCATCCGAGCGTACGCACGTCGTAGGCCACCGTTATAACTCTGTACATCACTCTTCGCTTGCTTACACGAGTAGTGTCTTAATTCCCTCGATCCATAGTGTGCTTCAATCTCTGTAGCGTAGACTGAATTAGATATAGCTACAAATAGTCGCATCGAATCAATAGAGGCCTTGTATGTTCGGGTACAGTCACCTTGCTGTGACGCGATCATTCCAAAAGTAATTTCCAAAGCTTGTGTTTATTAGATGGGATGTAGAGTATCCTCCGGTCAAAGTAGCACGGCTGAGAGTACAGTATAGTGTACTTTCCAACCGAACGGAAAACGCGCACACAGTCGTAAAGGAAAGTAGTCGATTGGTGAGCCGAGAATTTTGAGAATGAAACATGCCTTGATACCTCATTGTAGCAATGATAGAGGTAAATAATTGTACTAGACTAACTCTTTGCTATCTATTTTAACTGTTTAAGGACCTCGAAAGTGTCATTTCGGCGGCGGAACGTTGGGGAATGGAGCAACCGAAGTCGACCCCTATGACTCCTGATCCGGTCGAACTTGTTCGTGAATGTCTTCTGCCCTTGAAATCGGTCTGGAGAAACGGGATTACTTGCTGTACCTTCATGTAAGTGTCAGAAGACTTTAATACGAAGCTATATAAACCTGTAAAAGCATCGCAAAGCATTGAATCATCAGAGACTTACCGGCATCGAGTGTGTACCACTTTGAAACGATCATTGAAGTTTCAAAAGTTGATCTCATGTTCAACGTTCGGGTTGTCTACTTGAATCGAAGAAAGAGATTTGAATTTGGAGACTTGCCTTTTGGGTTCAGTGGAATGTATTGAGCGACGAGACTGAACACAATGCTTACTCGTGCTTGAGAGGTCTCGCGTCGCCAGAATCATGGTCATATCCCTTCGACAAACCTTTCAACGCTATTCCTACACCACCAACTCTTGTGTTTCTTCCTTGACTTGAAGTCAATAATGCGAAACAACTCAAACTCGAGTACGACCAAGGCATCCATGTATCATTCAACTTCCAAATCTAATTGCTTCGAGCCGTATCACTCACTTCATTCGGTCACGATGTCAGGTTTGTTTCTACTCAACTTGATGTTTTACTCAAATTCAATGCTCAACTTCATGAATCAGGTTTGTGCTCATCCACTCAGACCTTGGTATCATCTTTGCAATTTCAGATACTATGGCACATACTCTGACGCGAAAGCTGCTAACACAAGGAGACCATATGGAAATGCGACACACGTTGGTCGCTGTAATCGACGGCGACAACGAGGGACCCGATCATTGGGGTCGCCAGTGCAGACTGCTTCTAGCCAGGTGGAGCATGATTGAAATTCGACCAAGTCAACATACCCCGTTTCTGGAACGGTTGACGTGTATTCCCCGTTGCTGTTGCTGGAACATGTACCTTGACAGCAGAATGAGGATGTGCTTCGATATTAGTTCAAAAGAAGCACACATCAAGTCGCAGCACGATCACCAAAAGGAAGCTCATATTGTACACACCAGGCACCACACTCCCATGCGAACACATCGACGGAGTTTTCCGACAGATCTTGGAAGTAAGCTCAATGGTTCTGGAGCCCATTTTACGACACGAACGAATGGGGAAGATATGGAATTTGGGGGTTTGCTCTACTCGACATGGTCAATTGTACGTACTCAATGTCCTGACTCAGTCTCCCCCATCACCCACCGCCCACCACCCATCATGCTCGTGTTCAATGCCTCCACCATCTCCCTTACCCAGCGCGCACCGGCACCTCCACCATCACCTGAACTTTCTCCACTCTGCGAGAGGATGGCTTCCCTTCGAAGGGGTACCGCGAGATGGCTTGCCGCCGTCACGAAATCTCGTGTGGTCAAACGTGCGCCGTTTGTCTTGGTCACTTGGTTTCCCAGTCTGACACTTGGCCGTTTCTAGGTATCCAGTCAGTCGTCGTCAGGATTCAGACAGTCCGGCGGCACAGCCAAGATGGGGAGACAACAGGTGCTGGTGCGTACTGTGTTGACATGTCCCCATGACCTTCGTTGATTTGATTCTTGTAGCTCCGCAGGTAGCCATCCGGGAGGAAGTTGACATTGACGCGTTGTCCTTGGTCTCGCAGGCGGGTTCTCATGACCATACGGCACTCGACGTCATCGTCATCAAGCACACATCATTCGGTATGTGCTTCTGCTTCCCTCTCGGTCCCGATAGACATTGACGCGAAGTTGCTTGCGGTGATCGTTTAGCTGTTCCGTCCTCCGAGACCTCGGAACGAGACTCTGACACGCGATTGGTGATGGGAAGGAGGTCACGGTCGTGGTCGTCTGCTGAGGGTGCCGCCATCGCCGTGAGGTGAACGGACCAGAACCTATTACTTTACTTTCTTGTTTTTTTTTGGGACTTGTGTACTTTCTTGTTCGAGACCGACGCCGCAGTAACCAATGGTGTATTCGTAGCTTATTTAGATAGTCAGTATCGACCGCATCACATAGCTTGAACAAAAAAAAAAACNNTCAAAAAGCACATCATGCCATTTACCCGAATACGTTCCCCTCCAACGACCAGGCGCGATGAATGTTCGTACCCAAATTGGTCGGCTGGTCAGCACCGCCGACAACGATCAACCACCTCGGACACCGATGACAACGGCGGCGAGCTCGAAGTTCCAAGGTTCGAAGGTTCCAAGTGTCTGGGTTGTTGGGTAACGAGGCCAGGCCGCCGAAATCGCAATCGCAGTCGCAGCAAGTCCCCCAAAAAGAAGAGGGCACGAAATAAATATAAGTATTCTTCTGTTGTAACGATGTGGAAATAAGAACGAAGATAGAAGCATGTCAGTCAGTCAATCAGAGTGAATACGTACCAGGCACCTCGCGTAATGCAGTGAGTGATTCACCCCCCAAATCCAATGCATCGAAACGAGAGAAGACACCCTTGAAAATTTGATTTATCTAAAATCCAGATCGGTGGGCTGTTGACTCGGGGCTGGAAGAGGAATGATATATGATGATGGTGAGTATATTGCGAAGCATGGCTGCGGCGAAACAAAGGAAAAAGCTTACTTGACCGCTGGGTGGGAGTCACATTCCACAAATTTATGTCCATACGACTCAGGAGTCAGGACGCTAGTCTGAATTCTGGAATGAAGTGGTCGGTGGATATATTGGAATTCGATCTTGATCCTTGATTGATGATTTATTTGGCTTTGACTCGTGCTGCTGTGTGGATGTGGATTTTTTTGGGGTGTGTGTGTGGTGTGGTGTGGAAGCGGCTGATGAGGAAGGAGGGAGTTTGGGGGTGGGGACGGAGGAATGGGGAAGGAAGAAGGAGGAAAAAGAAAGAGGGAGAGGGAGGAAGGAGCTTTGCATTCCTTTCTTCCCTTNCCCCCTCACCCCCACCCCACCACCCATCATGCGCACGCCTGGACATGGTCGTCGTCGTCGTCTCTGGGTCTTTGCCGTCGTCGGTTCCAGTCCCCATCGGTCTTGCTGTCCAGCACATCGCCGGCTTCGGTATGGATCGTCCCTTCGCGTCCTCGGTTGCGGCACCTCATTGACCACATCCGTGACTTCTCCTAGATCATCTCGTCGGCCGTGCTATCATCCTGCTAGAACCCAAGGTAAGCCCTCTGCATTGCTCGCATCGAGTTATCGGGATCACTTACTTTGTTCTTACAGTTACGACACGGATTCTACAGTCCGTAGACCAGGATCGTCGTGTTAATGTGTACGCGACACACAATGATCTGTCGAGTATCTGGTGAGTCTTTGGATAATGGCTGGTTTAAATAAACGTTTACTGACCTTGATGAGACGTATCAACAGTATTAGTGCTTCGAGCTTTGTATTGCGTACCCGCACTCGTACTGTCGCAGGTCCCCGGTGACCGACCAGTGTAATTATCAGCTTATTCCTAACATCAAAAAGTCAGTCTGCATGTTGATTCTCTTCGTCGCGAACGCGAAGGATGGCTTACGTTTGGGTATGAGTCCGTCATGGACGTCGTGGCGGTGGTGGCAATGGTTGCTTGTTCGAACGTTCGAACACGATCATCGAAGTTTCAGAACCAAATTGCCATTTGCATCAAAGTACTGACATGCCGTATACGTAGCTCTTCCCTCCGAGACCTTCTCCTTCTCCTCCTCGTACACTTCCTCTGTTTTCTACACATCCATCGACTGGATTTCGCGTGTGCATGCGTTATCCGTCGCGTCGTTTCTCCCTTCCTTGCCCTTCCTCTTCGAGTTTTCCCTCCTCCCCTCCCTTCCCTCCCACTCCTCCCACCCTTTCCTCCGCTCCCTCCACACATCTTGGAGCCTCCTCTCGCGTTCCCGTCCTGCCATACTAACATCCTCCCTCCTCTTCCCACAGATGCGGCATGCCGATGTCATGGAGACTAGATCCTCCCCGTAGCATTACCCTCCAGTCCCGAGTTCGGTCGTTTGGTCATTCAGAAATCGGTAAGTCTTTATCGAGTTCGATGTTCGTTTGATTGAAATTGATTTCCGTTTCGCGTAGGGTTCATGTTCATGGGTTTATGATGTCACGACCAGATCCGCGTAGAGTGCGACGAGGTCATGCTCGAATGAGGGAGGGTGGACAGCGGGTTGTTGACGACGGCGATGATGTTGTCGTAGTGGTTGTGGTTGAGGTGGTTGTGGAGGTGGTTGTGGAGGAGGAAGTGGAAGTGGTGGTCTTGGTCGAAGCCAAATTTCTGAGTTGGAAATTGGCTTGGACTTTGACGCGCAAGGTCCTTCCTTTCCACCACCACCACCGCCCTCTATCCCTCCTCCTCTTCCTTCTACATTTACAACGACACATGCCTCGTTCAAATCATGCTCCGTCCTCCCTCTCCCTCCCGCCGCTCCTGCGCTCTTGATCCCTGCGCTTCCCACAACAGCAAGACGAACTCATCGCGTCAAATTCTCAAAGCTGCAGCAACTCTCGCGTGAAGCATGGATTACCAACGATCAAGCAAATTTCGAACGAAGACTTTTCGAGACGACGAAAAAAGGATGGCAACTAATTCGTGGAAATCAAGCTTGATAATAANTTTTTTGGTAGGTATTTCGGATTTCACTCATGCCAAAGCTCATGTATTGACTTTGTGTTACTACGATAGGATACTATGGGACGTGTCGATGCGTGGTATATGGGTAACTAGGTAAGTTATAAGGTTGTACGAGCGGGAAAGATGCTTATACACCTTGTCCCTCCCTGCAGACGAATCGAAGGATGAGGCCCGGAGAGCGGAAGGCGTCGCAAATACTCGAAGGGCATGCTTTGGGATTGAGGACGGGTAAGTTGAATGGCTGTGACATTGGTGCTTGGGTGCTGACATGGACAAGTGGAATAGGTGTGGCTAGACGAGGTTGGAGTCAAGGGATGGCATACACCTAGGGCGGAGGGAGCAGAGGAGAGGGAGGGAAGGGATCAGCTGAATGCGACGGAATACGTGCGCATAGAGGACACGAAGGGACAGGCGATGTGTCGTTTGCGACGGGATATCAAGGTAAGCCAGTGATTGATGGACATACGCGACCAGTGCTAACGACGACAAGGACAGATGAACGAGGCGAATCATGGGTCTAGTAGGAGGAGTGGAGGCGTGTTTGTGTGTATGCGAGCTTGGATGTAGACTAGTTGTAGAATAGAATCGAGGTATCTACGCAGAAGCATGCGCATAGATGGAGGCGCGATGGGTGGATTGTGTGCATCATGAAATGCTCCTGGCGTGCTCGATGGCGTATCTTTGCGGAGGAGGTGAGCCCAAAGTGCGGTGGACGAGGAAGGGCGTAATGGGTCCATGGTAAGAGACAGGAAACCCTAACCTCAGTCTCGTGTTTGAATCGGGGTGACATCGCAAATTAGGGGTGGAGCCTCCTAAACTCCTCCTGGCGGCTAAGAGTTTCGACTGACCTTTGTATGTGTACTCACTGGAAAAACTCGTTCTCGAGTCTTTTATGCTCCATGGCTACGCACGGTAGCTGACATTATTCATTTAAGCTTCCCCTGACACACTTAGTGTATTGGTCTGCCTTCGAATCGACCCAAGGCTCGCCCCTCGCGCGGACGTGGACATGGATTTCGGAAACCTGGTGTGCGTAGTGTGGTTTTTGTCCGATTCTCTTACGGATCAACTCTATCAAAGTGTCTCTGAGTGGTACTTGACATTAGCCATATTTTCTCGGGGCCAAATAATGGTTCTAAGGTCCTACATGGTAGTCCACGTCATCCATGGACATTCCCAGCCATTCACAATTACAGAGTTTTTAGCATCTCATTCATTGTGGCTCACGATGAACGGTTCACGATGCTTGAGCTGGTTCACACTGGCTCGCGATTATTCATCCTGGGGGGACCATTCCGTCATATAAGAGACAGTCGACTTTTCTGATGCTGAATGTATTGAAGTGAAAAGATGGATGACTTTGGAAAGCTGTCGCACGATATCATAATGTATATATACATGAGAGTCGAAAGAACAAGTGATCCCCTCATTGAGTTTTCACAGATGGACCTACCACCACCAAACCCCGCGCAACCTTTCTGGTACGTTTCCGCACTGGAAGGCGGCTTTATCGAGCTTCGCGACATCATGTTCATCGAGCCATGCGAGGAGTCCAACATACGAACCGTTCCCTCGTTGGCCTTCCTCCTTACCCACACTTCGGGGGAGCAGGTGATGTTTGACCTTGGGATACGGAAGGATTTTGAAACAGGGCACACGCCAGCCACCGTCAAGTGGATTCACGACGTCTATCCAACGACCGTCCCTCAGGATGTGGTCCAATCGCTCGCCAAAGGAAACCTTACGCCAAGTGACATTACCACCGTCATACTTTCGCATCTCCACTGGGATCATGTGGGCGACCCAGTGCTGTTCCCTCGCGCCAACTTTATCCTGGGAAGTGGGGGTGAGGAGCTGCTGAGAACGGGATACCCACGGAATCCGCATGCGGGTGTGGCACAGGACCTCGTCCCGCCCCATCGCACACGGTTCATGAAGAGCGATGGTTGGGCACAACTTGGTCCATTCCCCCGAGCCTTTGATTATTTCAGAGACGGCAGTCTTTACATTGTGGATGCTCCAGGCCATCTCGCAGGCCACATAAACGTGCTAGTACGTACGTCTAGCGACGGTGGTTGGATGTACTTGGCGGGAGACAGTGCGCACCATTACGCATTGATTAGCGGTGAGGCCGAGGTCGCGTTTGGGCATCCTGGTCATGGTATACACTTGTGCGCACATATTGACAAGGCCGCTGCCGACGAACATATTTGGAGAATCAGAGAGTTGAGCAAGTCGCCGAGGGTGAAGGTCCTTCTGGCCCATGATGATGCTTGGTATAGGGAGAACAAAGGTGGTCGTGCGTTTTGGCCAGGATGCATTCCGTCGCTGTAAAAGGGATCAGAGGTAATTGATATCAGTATTCAGCCAGGGAACTCGTACCAATCTTGATCTTGATGAGACTGGTGAACATGGTAGCAGGCATGATGTTACCTAGGCACCGTTCCAAGAAGCCTCAATTACAATGATAATTGAATGACTACCTAGCGACGTTGTTGCCTGCCTATAGCAATGTCGAAGTCTCTGCGTAGAATGGTCCATAGTTTCCTCTCACATGTATTGCAACCATTGTCGACTCGTTTTCTTTCACGCGTGAATGTCCCTTCAGCTTCTGAATGATAGGCTGAGTGGTGCGCAGTTTGGCGAATAGCTTTTGCGAGTGCCCGAAGCGACTAGTACGGCATCACTCAGATATAAACAACAGACCACAGAACCGAAGTCAGTAGCACTTATGACACGCCGACAAGAGAGACTGATGCATTGCATGAAAACATAAAGCCAAGGCAAGCACACAGGTTTTTGTCGCGAGCAGTATAGTTCAAAAGTTCCGGGCCAAGCACCAGCCATCTTGGATAGTGTCTCCTTAAAGCTCAAGCAAGCGGTTGATGGGCTCAAGCGAGCATGTCCGGTGACGTTGTCACCGTTATTAAATTAGAGTTGGGGCATCCATGCAAATTCCGGGGGCGAAAGATGGAAGAAATGCCCATGGCGACATTGAAAGTGGGTAATTCGCGCGAAAAGTACGGCCACAGCGTTTGAGTTCGTCGTGAGTTCGCATTTGAGTTGTGCGACGAAGGCTAACCAGCGCTTGGCAAACATAGGTAAACAAACACCTGCCTGGATCCACATCCTCCAAAATCCTCAAGCGCAGGCAGCGGCGCGTCCATCTTTCACTGCCCCAAACCCGAGTATGCATGAAGCTGAAGAGATAGGTGAAAAGCACTTTGCTACTCTGAGATACTCAAAGTCGCTGACATGCTCGTTTGCCAGACACTTGTCGCATTTGTAGTGGCGCAGCGGAACCAGGCCAGCCCTTGTTCCATCCGTGCAAATGTTCCGGGACAATTCGATACATTCACCAGGACTGGTGAGTATTTGGTTACCTGGGGGACTACGTATTGACCGACAGTATCCCCTAGTCTTACGACCTGGTTAGCTCATAGCAAGAAGAAGAGCTGCGATGTCTGCAAGCACCCATATTCTTTCACAAAGGGTACATCCTGTCGCTATCGTTTAAATTCTTGCTAAATATGTGGTTAGTGTATGCCATGGATATGCCCAACAAACTCCCGGTGACCCTCATCATCCGTCGCACGATACAGCAATTTATTTGGGGCATCGTATTTGTCATACGAGCATTCGGTGTTGGAGCCATTTGGTTGGCTATCCTGCCGTTGATGACCGTATGGACTTGGAGGATGTACTTTTCGATGGGGGATTATACGTGCGTCGCCTCTAGTCCTTTGAGAAACTTTGGCTGACTCTTTTTATGAAAGCGCTTGGTGGATAAGTAATCGACACCGACCGACCGCCGAATCTTTGGCAACAGGATCGCATCCCCCACCACCCACGACGTCCAATGTCACGCACCCCTCCTTCGGCTCTTACTTTCGTCTTCAAATTTCTGGCCATCCACTGTTGATCACGCTATCGTCTGATATCTTCACCGGTCAAATCATTGCATCCATCATTGTCCTCACATTCGTCGCCATTTTCTTGTTACGGGAATGGATCTCGCAGAACGCTCGCCCGGGTGTCTTTGAGGATGAGGATATGCCCGAAGAAGCGATTCCGCCTCCACCGCCTCCTGTTGTTCAACGGCGTATCGACGAAGCCAACGAGTTACCTGAGCAGCTGGCTCGCAGACAGGTCGAAGCTATACGAGCGCTCGAAGACATGCGTGCAGCGGAGGCCCAGCACGGAGTAGGGCGGGATGGTCGTATGGTCTTACCCCACTGGCAGTTTGCTATTAATGATCGTCCCCTCGATGCAGGTGACGAGCAGCCGCCCGCGCACCCGCTGAAGAGACGACGCAAGCGCCGACCCACCAACGACGTCCAGAAGCCAGCAATTGCGATTCCTCTGATACCTGAATCTGAGCGACTTCGCAAGAAGGCATTCAACAGAAGACTCCAAGCCGCTCGTATGTCAGGCACACGCCGAAAACTACAAATGGGCGGTACTTTGCCTTTGATCGAGAGGGAGCTTGATGAAAGAGATGAAGCTATCAGGCGGGGAACTGGAGAATCTCCATTTGAGTTCACGTTCAGGCCTCCCGAAGACGATAACTTGAGTCCCCCTTCTGCTCCTGAGCCGACAGCTACATCGAATATCAACGAGTCGCATTCATTAGAATCTTTGTTTCCTCCAACGCAACCCTCAACCTCGTCTACAACGACTCTACCGTTCTCGCTCTCCGCCATAACACCCCCTCCGCCACCTGACTACTCACCTCCTCGACCTCCTCCATTCGAAGTGGCCATAATGGAGGGACAATCTACATCATCAAACGCCACCCCAATGCCCAGGCGCCCACCGTTGCCCACAGTAACACTTCCACCAGTGGATTTTGCCACACAACCGTTGTCCACTTCGTCTAGCACCTCTCGCATCCTTGCTAGCCCTCCCCTGTCGTCACGCATTTTGGCTCGCTTGAGCTTAAGATTTTTGGTCTGGACGGCACGGCCTTTCGTTGGCAAGGCTTAAGGACACTCTTGAGCGCGTTGTCGGTGCTCAAGACAGCTTGAGCGGGCTTGAGAATGACTTAAGCGTGAGAAAAGTTTGATTACATGATTTTTTTCAACATAGATACTCGACAAGACTCGACGTCACTTGAGCTCGCTTAAGCCCCATGCTTAAGCATCATCTTCGTCATCCTCCCAGTCCGACTCTGCCCATGCATCATCTGAGTCACACTCAGCAAATGCTGGGGGGAGTGTTGCAATTGACGTTTCCGACCCAATCTCAGTCACCGATGGTGGCTCGACGACGCCAGACCAATCAACCGTCATCCTTGGTCGGCGAGCTCGAACAAAGTCTGCGAGCGGGACATCGGGGTCCGGCCACGCCCCGCCAACGTCTTTGTATTGTTCGTGAGCTTTACTTGCTAATGTTTGGTACGTTGCCACCTTCTTCTTGGCGTATGCAACGGCGCCGGGGCCAGCTTTCTTTTGTTTCTCTGATTCGGATAACAATTCCCAGACCTCCGCCATCCTCTCAAACCCCCGTATCGTTCGCTGGAATTCGGCCTCCAAGATTTCCAGCTCTTCTTGCCACCGCCACATATCAGCTTTCGCCCGGAACCAGCGTACCTTCATGGCTACATTCAAAGTCAATATAGCAATCAATAGATAGGACAACAGGCCTCACCATCCTCGTCGAAAGCACCCCTCTCTTCACTTGATAAGTCCGGCATCCTTGCGACTCTCCAAATCCAACTTGTCCCTTGTCGACTCTCTCCTAGCACTGGTCGCGATGTGGGGTTCCGGGCCACAAGGTCATCCTGAGACAGCGCGGGGAAACGGTCATCATCGGGTGGCATACCAAGCCTAAGGAGCGCTTTTCGGGCGGTATTATATGCTGCGGCATGGATTTGTAGGTTTCGCTTTTGCTTGCGGATCCATTTTTGACTTCGAGTCGTCTTCTGAACACCATGGACAGCATTACTTTTCGATTTCGAGAACGAGATCAGTGATTGGCCCGTCAATATATCGAGGCGTAATAATCGGATGGCGTCGTTTGCTTGGCCCTCCCGGAGTCGACGCTCGATGTCCACCCAATCGCCGATCCCATATTTCGTGCGCTGTGCATCATCAAGATTTGATGGNCAGGAAAAGCGAGTAGTTCTCTGAGCTAGCAGAGGTGAGCGGACTATCTGGAATAGAAATATTGAGTTCCATTAACAGTGATCCCAATTTCGTCAACTGTGAAGTCAGGGATTCCCGAGCGACCACGACCTGCTGTATGGCTTGGGTCGTTTGGCGGCGCCGAGAGGCTTTGAGTTGAATTCGTATTCTGGCATGGGGATTTCAGTCAGATGTACTAGCACTCGTTTAATGATGATTTTTTTCACTTACTGGGTCGCCTCGGCCTGCAATGCTGAGTGAAGATAGAGACAAGCCGGAGTTTGAGTAACGGAAGTGCCAGTGATAGCGAGCTTGGATTCCGCCATAAGGGTCTTGTAGATGGCTTTCTCGCTAAGCACTAGGAGTACGGTAAGAAAACAGCATGCAAGAGGAGATTTGCGGAAGTAGATACACTTCTCTTGTTGAAAGCGATAGACACTTTCAACGTACTTTGCGCCTTGTTTAGGTTCGGTTGAGAGCTTGGACCATGCACTGACTCGTCTCTCCCCGCACATCTTGGACATGTCGAGAAAGGCTTCGCGCTTGATTGTGGCCTCCTTTCGAGCCTTTCCTAGGGCTAGCGTGAGCGTCTTCCCTGTGTAATTATATGTTGGGAAAATTAGATTTGAGTTGAGTGAAGCTATCGGATATCGGATATCGAACACATGCCGGCCTACCTAGGTTGATTGTTTTCATCCAATTCGAGAAGTTTTGCATGTCATTGAGGACGTCGTGTCGATGTCCAGCGTTCATCTCCTTTGTTGAGCCGCCCGCTTGCTTTTCTTCGGCCCATCCCCCCTCAATTCGCTCTCCATCTGTACGACCTGATCCATCGGCATAATCCAGGGAGTACAGATAGAAGCAATCTTCTACATGCCCATGGAGATGCATCTTTGGTATCCGAAATTCAAGGCAGGAAGCTATTTCACGGAATTTTGCATGTTCACCGCCTGGAAAGTTGGTTTGCAGTCGTTTCATGAGGTTGACGTGGTACTGGCAGTTGATATCATAAGTTAGAAGAATGCGTTGGGGGAGACGAGTCGCTGTGAGTGCGCCGTAGAGAGCATAATCAGTCATCGCAAACCTATAATCATTGTTTGAAGTTCAAATGTCTGAGTTCAAGCATCAAAGTAGTAGTAGCAGGAAGGGAAGCTTACTTCTCGCCACGATCCAAGTCACACATAGCGCTACGCTGGTAGAAATTATGACGAGCACAGTTAATGGCAATCACACCTGACGTGACATATCCTTTGAACTTCAGTTTGTTCTGTAGGTTGGCGGCACTCAGGTTGGCGCAGGTACATTTCTAAGCAAGCGGTAAGACTACTACTGAAAGTGAAGCGGTGAATAGAGGACATACCTCTTCAGTGTTTCCAGTCCGCTGCATGTATGCCAGATATTTCTTGTCGGATGGGAAGAATGCTACCCCATCAGTGAGACCCCCAACGTCGGAAGGATCATCAGACTTCTTTTTCCGGGGCAGTCCAAAATGACCATCAGCCGAAATGAATTTGGTTTCAATGTGGCTATGTAGTGTATGAGTTGCGGATGAGTGATGGTATCAGATTCAGCGAAAACCATGTACACATACATAACATCGCGATCCGTCTTGGGATGTAGCTGCTCAACCATGTTAAACCCGGGCTCTGGACATGGCATGCAAGGGAGAACCAAACTCCCAGGCAAGCGGTCGGGGAGGTGTTCGTCAATCCCATGAGCTTGCCCGCTCCGTTTGAACATTTGCACGTATCGAAACACACGCATAACTCGAAGAAAGCTCTTGTAGATATCCTAGAGCACATAGAAATTCATCTCCATTTAAGTAAGTTAGAGGAAGTCTCACTGAAACATCCATAGCGTCCAAGGTTGCGGCATTGGTTCGTAGGCGAAGGGCCTTTGCAAAGTCGTATGCTGACTTCTTCGAGGTTAATGACTCCGTATGAAACAGCTCAAGAAGCTGGAACGTGAAGCCTGTTGTTGGTTGAGTCGATGTCGCCGGAAAAATCCCAGATTGGAGGAGAAGACCAAATCGGTCAACAGGGCTAACGCAGGCGCAGAATTGAACCCTTGTCCGATGTACACCATTGATGTCGGCGACGATAAATTGCACAGAAGGGGATGATTCATGATATTTGCATCGGTGACCGCCATGACCGATTGGCACCGAATATGAGTTCGCTAGTTCACTGATATCGACCTTCTCAAAGAACCCCCTTTCTCTATTCCATCGTTCGGCCCAATGAAAGGGGTTGCTCCAGTGCTCGGCAATGAAGCACGTCTCGCAGACCAGGTGTGTATTTTGACAATCAACGCAGCGAACAATAGCCATCGCTTGACTACAAGAACACTTCGTTCCAAGACAAGGGTCGAATTCCTTTCCCAAAAGGTAGGCTATGATGTCGTCGAGCTTCTCCACAAATGGATGGAGCTGGGACCTAGCACCGTACTGGCGGTGAAACGATAAGGTTTACGTTAGTATCCACGTCACAAAGAATACCAGTGAAACGAACCTTCTTCTCCGTGCCTCTGACCTCGTCTACATCATCTGAGACTATACGACCTGGGGTGGTGATGTCTTCGTCACCATGACCACCTACAAACGGCATTGAGTGGGTATTCTTAGTTCTAAGGATGTGTCGTGTGTCTTACCTGTTTTGTTCGCATCCCTATTACTCTCACTTGCAACGATATGCGGAGGGGTAGGTTGGTTTTGAATCGCAGGTGGAGTAGTATCTGCTGGAATTGATGAGGAGTCGGACATCTTTTGCCGTTTACTTCTTTCGCTACTTTCGCTAGGGGGTGGGGGTTGCGAAGAAGTAACTTCGTATCCACGGGTTTTCCTCTTCAACCTGTCCTGATCGCGCTTGTTGAGACGGCCATGGCTTCCAGACATTGTCACCTATGCTCGACGGTTTGACCAGCAGGGCGTTGTAGAGTGTTGCGAAGTGAGTGAGAGTCTGAGACACTGTTCTTGTCTCGAGCTAGGAGGGAAAGGGGACAATAGGAGTAGTGCAGTTAAAAGGTGACCTGAACGTCGTAAGAACTGCAGCACCATATTCATCTTCTACACCAACAACAAACTCCAACCCCAATCCATCAGCAAATCCCATACTTCCTAGCAGCACCAGGGATGGCTGAACCCGAGTACTTGCGCCGAACAGGCTACCGCATTCGTGTTCGGGGCAATATTGCCAAACAACTTCTCTTCCACATCTACCCTGGGGGTCAAATCCCCTCCCACATGCGGCGAGACTGCAAACTTGGGAAGACCCACACCTACACCATGTGCAACGGTCGGGACAACAGAGCGGATGTTGGGGTCATGACCTTCATGGTAAGAAAGAATTTATCAATTGCGCCTTCTGATTGACGCTCAACGCACCTCCGAACCTAGTGCGATTGTGTCTCCGGAAGGGTTGGTAGGGGTGCAAGGTTTCCCCCCGAAAAAGCGGCTCGCTTCAGTAAGTTCTATGATGAAATCCGCTGGCCGGAGAAAAAGCGTATCGCAACCGAAGAGACTGATGAGGGAAGGGGACAGGTGAAGCAAGGGGTGACAGCGGATGAGAGGACTGTTGTGTTTGCAAAGGAGAACGATAAGAAGCGCAAGAGGCCGGGTGAGCGTAGTGTTGGTGGTTTGCGATCCAAGGCGGCATTAGATGCCTTTGCTAAGCGGCTCCGCATGGATGAGAGCGACGATGAAGTGGTTATTACTGGATACAAGCTATCCGATGGAAGGCAGTGGCGCAAGGATGACACTAACGATGAAGTTGTCATCACGAAGTACAAGCTGTCCAATGGAAGGCAGTGGTTGGGAGTCATTGAAATCGATTGAGAGGGAGCGGAGGCATTTTAGTGTACTTACGGTCTGGGATGGGAATCAAGACTTCAGTGTTTGATATTCACGTGTCATGCTTTTTGTACCTTGGTTTGGGCAGAGTAGATGCACCAGCGATTCACTTTGACGAAGTTTCAATGTTCAAACGTTCAACGTCAATGTTCAACGTTCAACGTTCAACGTTTCAACGCTCAACGTCAGTCTTAGATTGAATTGAAGAAGGTGATCTCCCACGGTCACAATAGGTTTCCCACAGTCAGAGAGAGGAAGAACATTGTAGGCGTTCAAAAACCATGAGGCTCAAAAGATTCGACTAGAAAAATCGAAGTTCTCACGGTCAGTATCAGTTTCCCACAGTCTCAAAGCATCGCAGCAATTCCAAAGCCATGAGGCTCCTTGTTCTAAAGTCTGAAACTTGACTAATAGAGTGTATTAGATGCTATAAGTCCACCATTCCAAAGGTTAATGAGCCAGACCTCTAGGGAGCTCACAAAAATTACTGATGAGTGTGAAGATTCGACTACAAAAACAAAGTTCTCACAGTCAGTACTTATTTCCCACAGTCAAGTTGCTGTTGATATGTGATCGGGCTGATCTCCGAGAACCACATCCTTCCGCGGTGGTGACAAGGAATGTCTCATTCTCCGTGGTTACATGGCACCACCTAGTCCAAGCTTTCACAATGAGAGACGTTACAAGACACTGGGGCCACTGGCCTCAATAATAGGACAATGTTTGCCCGATGCAAATGCATTGACCACCCGCCACTGTCCGTCGCCACTGTTCACTCTGGAGTCTGGCTTATAATCCACCATGCCACCGATAACGATGTACCCCTCCTGCTCTACACTCCTCCTGCTCTACGCTCTCATTAAGTCTCTCATTAAGTTTTCCATCAATGATGCCGACCGATCACTCATCTCCGCCAAATAACTCTGACTCGGCACCAGACGACTCGACACCAGACGACTCGGCACCAGACGACTTGTACCCAGAGGTCGATGCAACACTTGAAACATACAAGAAAGACTCACGACACAAGATGGGACCCGCCGAAAACTTTATCGCTCGCCATAGGCCCCAGCTCATCTCTCTCATCCAGTCGTACACTTTCCAATCTTCAGGATCTGACGCCTCTCTGGAGCAGTCCAATGACGATCACAAGAATTTCCGGCGCTTCAAGGATGCCAAGTGGATGCAGTGGGTGGCAAGGAACTCAGGCGAAGCAACTGATAAGGTACGCAAGGGATCACAACTTGGATCGAAAGTCCGGGTGAGTTAACTATTACGTATGTTAGCGAAAATTCTTCAAGAAACTTGATAACATACACCGTGTTGAGCTTGCGAAGTGGAAGCAGGCTACGCTTGCCTCATCCTCCCCACCATCCGCTCCCCAACCAACCCCCNAGACCGTCTAACTCGGAGACCCAGCCACTTCACTTCGCATTGACTGCGAATGAGGTCACCGCGCGATCAATCTTCAATAATGAGCAAAGCGGCACTCACCACGAGCTTGTAAAGCAGAAGCAACGGGAGGCCGGTGAAGAGAAGCGTTATATCGGTCAGCTGGCACATGTTCGGGCCAGCGAATGGAGCTCGCTTACAGATAAGCAGAAGGCTGTCTACGCGTCCAAGGCAGAGGAGGAACGCCAGCGAGTCTTTGGAAGCCGCGAAGAGTACGTGACCCTGTATTATTTTGATGATCACGGCTCACCCGGATTTTCTAGATGTCAAGATCGCCTGCTAACGTCGATTCAATATCTTATTTCGACCGCTGTTGGGAATAAACCCGGTCAAGTTGGTCCTGCTGGCTTCAATATCCAGTACTACTACTACAACAATGACGGATCTGTGGTTCAGGGAGGGTACGACACCTGTTAACTGCCTTCTTCGCTTTGTTTCCTTTCTCACGCAACTGCTCACTAGTTTCGGACTTGGTGACTGCGCAAACTTCGAGGGAACTGACGATTTCCGGAACGTCATGGTGCCCACCTTTGGATCGTTTGCCAAGGTTCATGTCCCGTGTAAGCATTGATTCATGTATTTCGGTGCCAAATGATCTTATCCATTTATTACTTTAGGTCCACCTCGTGTTCCGCGATATACCTTTAAGCGAAACCCGTGTGGAATTGCTCAGCTTCCTGCCTATACTGACGAAAAGCCGGATATTTACCGTGGCATTATGAAGGAGTACCTCCTGACAGCATGGGGTAAGTCAGTCAGATCACCGTTGTCCCAATCGCTACTTACACACCATTATACCAATATAGACGATTCATATCCCCACCGAAGCTTGGATTGGGGTGAATTTTGTCAAAACCATGCCAAATTCTTGGTTCCAGGAATTAGCGCATCAGCGAAGAATTGGGAGTCGATCGACAAGATGAAGTTGTCCGATCTATTTCTGCTTTCTGAAAATATCTGTGCTCACCAAAGCGCAAACGGTGCTGTGAGCATCTTCAAACCAGCACCTGATATTCCCAGCACCTCGAAAGGATCCTCTCTATCGCCTCAGGACCCGGCCAGTTTCGTCGAAGAAGAGCTTCGGGACACTCCTCACTCCCAAGTTGAAGCCTCATCCTCGCTATTGCTCACTCCCCCACCTGTCTCCATTGCGCGGTCGCCTTCCCCACCTCCTTCATTCGCATCAACGCCGGCCAATGCTTCCCAACTGCTGGATCAGCCAGGATCTACACCAGCGTCCATTACTACACCCTCATCTTTACAGGATGCGGCCAGTTTCGTTGAAGAAGAGCTTCGGGACACTCCTCACTCCCAAGCTGAAGCCTCATCCTCGCTATTACTCACTNCCCCCACCTATCTCCGTTGCGCGGTCGCCTTCCCCACCTCCTTCATTCGCATCAACGCCGGCCAATGCTTCCCAACTGCTGGATCAGCCAGGATCTACACCAGCATCCATTACTACACCCTCATCTCCGATCTCCGCTACCTCAGTCATCAACCCCATCCGCATTTTACCACCTTCCCCTGGACCTCTTTCAGCTTCAAGCACCCCGGAACCTCAGACTGAGCCATTGGGAGATCTACTGCCCAGAGCAGCCACCCCACAACCAGTCTCTACGCCAGCTTCCATTCCCAACTCACCTTCGGCCAGCATCACCGCGGTCACACCACCTCCTCGAGTTCATACACCTCTACAAGACCATGTTTCTACCCTCCCTGGTTCGCCATTGACACCCGAATGTGGATCTAGCCCCCTATTGCCGTCACCGAAGAAGAACAAGCGCAAACCCACTGCCGACACCCTCCCAGATGAACCCAAGCCAGCCTCCAAGAAAGCGCGGAGACAAGGACGTGTGCAATCCATCAATAATATGAGCGGAGGTGGATCAACTCGGCGATCCGGACGCCAACGAAAGGAAGTTGTTCAAGGTGCCCTTCCGGCATTGGCTGCTCCCCAAGCCACGGTACGTCTCCGTTTTCCTAGCTGTCCTGAAGGTCTGACATTCCTTGTCAGAAATGCAAACACAGCTGGTACTACATAACCGTCGATGCCGAAGGCCGTCCAGTTACGGCTGACTCCGAGGGGGCTTGAGCTTACATATTATACGATCTCATTTCCTTGTACTTGTACTTCCTACTATACGCACTCATGCTCAAGTCTTGCTTAATCAATGCTTCTTATGCTCAAGTCTTGCTTGATCAATGCTTCTTAAGTTTTGCGCTTGACTTCACGTGGTTGCTCACGACTTCTCTCAAGACATCTTAAGCCAAGCTTAATCTTGGCTTAATCCGGACATTCATCCTACATTCGTCATTGTTCAAATGTCTAGCTTACTCCAAGTTATTGCGAGCTCGAATCATGGCTTAATCTTGCTTAATCTCCTTCTCAAGCACCGTGTATGTCTGTCTTAATCTCATTTCATGGCTTAATCCTGACAACTCTGAGGCGTGCCGTCTAGACCAACTTTCTTAATCTTAAGCGAGGATATTGCCGGTCGTCACCTAGTCTCGCGACCTATCGCGCTCCCGAGCAACTTAATGCAGAAGCTGGACCATCGAATCTTTCAAGTTACTTCGCACCCAGAACCAGTGGACTCGGATTAGATACCCACGAAGTCGAAGGAAATACCCCCGAAGAAGCTGGTCCTTCCAATATAGAGGAGAATGACGAGAATGTGGAGGAGGAGGAAGAAGAAGAAGAAGAAAGGGATGGACTCAACATTGGAGCGGAATCTAGCAGTCTTTCTGACTGGATCCCTTTACCTGAGGATGCAGGAGAAGACACTGAAGAAGAGGAGGTAGATAACATGACGCCTCAACAACTAAGAGAAGCGCGTAACAAATACTTTTCCAACAAGGGGAAGGATGTTGAAAGTATACCAGAATCAGTTGGGGATATTGAGGCACCGGCTTCCGACTCGTCGAGTGGTGATGAAGACGCTGCGCCTCAGGATACTGATCATCTTCTACCTGAATTTGTAGAGGCTCCGTTGCCTAATCCACGCGCTCGCCCTCCTGTGTATGGTGGCGTCCTGGTTATTGGAGCTGATGAGACGGACGATGAGAACGAAGATGAACCTTCGGAGGAGGATGAAGACGATGATGGAGAGCTTCCTGATCCTATCGCGCAGCCTATCCACATAGTGCAACCAGATCTGGACGGTGGTGTTAACATCGTTTTCAATCCCGTCCACGCACCCCGCCCTGCCCAAGACAATGGGCACGTACCACAAGCACAACCTGCGCAAGGTGTTGCTGTTCAACCGAACGCCGATGCAAACCCTCCTCTTCCCATCGTACCGGCGCCTGTGCCCGATGCTCCCAACGGAAATGCTGTGGAAAATGCGGCCATCGATGCTGCTCTTCTAGCAGCGGTCAATGAAGACCTTGATATCAATGCAGAAGATGATATGGAGGGTGCATTGGAAGGTATGCCTCGCCTTCGCTTTAGGTATCTTCTCGCTGAGCTCCATGTCCCTTCTAGCAATTGGTATGCGTGGCCCAATCCATGGTGTCATTCAAAATGTAGGCCTTTCTTATGGCTTTGCTTCGGCCGTACTGAGTCGTTATTAGGCTGCCGTTATGATATTTGTCCTGCATATGGCGATAGGCTTGGGTGTATGGTTGCCATATACAATTGGGAAATCTGTTGCCCTCCTCGTCGTGCGTACTCTCCTCACATATTTTTGTGGGACAAATTGTTCATCGCCCATCCCTTCTAGCTGGAACCATACCGTTGTCTGCAAATTCTCCACCTTCCCATCAAGGCTATTCGCATTGTCACCGATCCTATCGTTGATACGTCGGTGTGGATAATTACTCGAGCTATCATCCCGTTTATCTTCCGGTTGATTCGCAGACAATCTCGCACTCTGCTCAGCCTAGGCATGGTTGTTGTTCGAATAGTCCTTGGCCAGAAACGCGCCGCAACAGTCCGTCATGCAGTCGATTCTGCTGTAAGTCACCCTATGACTCTCTATACGACTACCTCTAAACATTGCCCCAGTCCGAACAACTTACTACGACCGTGATGCGACTAACTGAACTTCCTTCAATGTTGTTATCCCCTCCGGCTAATGCCGTTACCCCATCCACTCCTATACAATCCCAATCTGCGCTACAGAGCATCGTGGATCCCCTTCTCGATCGCCTTGGCCCTGCCGAACCATATTTCGAAGCGATTGGAAAGGAAGTTAGGACCAGTTTCACGCAGACCAAGGTTACTTGGGAACAGCTAGCTGAAGGCTCAGGTCCGAAGGAACGAGCGTTCGCAGTTGTCCTTGGATATTTCGCCGTCTCATTGCTCCTTGCGATCTATCTCAATGTCCTTACTGTCGGAAGCGTCAAGAAGGCCCACAAAGCTATTCGAAGCACAGTTCGGCAACAACTCCTTGTCTTCAAGGTACATTACTATCTTGACATTGAGATGTTCACTCTGACACTTCAATCGACAGGTTGCCGCTTTTATCCTCATCGAACTTGTTGCATTCCCCTTGGGATGTGGAGTTTGTCTAGACCTCTGCACGATGTGGCTCTTCCCTCAAGTATCACCTTTTACGAGAGCCATTTACTTCTTCCAAGCACCTCTGACCTCTATGTTCTACCACTGGGTTGCGGGAACTATGTTCATGTATGACCAACGTATTTTACCATTGCTTGAATGTTTCTGACGCAGTTACAGGTATTCTTTTGCGATTCTGCTCTCGGGTTGCCGAAGTATCATGCGTCCTGGTGCAATGTGGTTCATCAAAGACCCCCAGGACCAGAATTCCCATCCTATCCGCGACATACTTGATAGGCCCGCTTTCACCCAACTTCGGAAGATTTTCGTCAGCGGTCTCATGTACTCGTTTGTTGTATTTTGTGTGGTTAGCAGCTTTGCTGCCCTTCTCTTCCTGGGGAGAAGGTCGATATTGCCGTTCCGATGGAAGACCAGGTAAGATGGCTCGATCCTCTAGGCTTCCATATCTCCTCACACTGTTCATCAGAGAACCCTTGTCCCACATCCCGGTCGACTTGCTCTTCTTGCATCTGGTTCTCCCTTACACGGTTCACTACTTCCGCCCCAGGAAAACAGTCAAGACCGTCAGCTTAGCTTTGTGGCGAGCATTGGCAAGACGGTTACGACTTAGTTCTTACTTTTTCGGTGGCCGGTATCTGGTTGAGGAGTATCCCCCAAAGAATTTCTTGCTCAACTTCCTAAAGCCCGCGGACCTCTTAGATCCGCATGGTGTTCGTGACGGCAGTCTTCGTCGCGTTCCAGCCACTGATCACATCGCTCTCCCCAAGGACATGCGAGCTACTGCGGCTGTCAATGAAAATGGCGAACCCATTGACGAAGTGAACAAACGTTTAATCGACAATCAAAATGCTGAAGCTGCCCGTGCGAACAGAATGGTCAAGGATGACTATACAATCGTTTATCTCCCACCTGCTTTCCGTTACCGAATATCCGCTTTCATTGCCCTGCTCTGGATTGTAGGCGCTGTCTTTTTCGGTGTGGCCGTGGCGCTTCCCGTTCTACTTGGCCGAGGCTTTTTCCATCTTTGGGTGCCATACGAAGTTCACGACGGGTACTCTTTTATCGCTGGCCTGTACCTTCTGTGGGCTTGCTACTTGTTTGGTCGAGCTATCGATAAGCTAGACAAACGTAGGCAACGACACGGTGAAGAAGGTCCCCGCGCCGACCTTCGGATCCTCGTCCTCAAGCGAGGCTCCCTTTGGGTCCTAAAGATCACATACCTTGCATTTTTCTTGGGTTTCGTCCTTCCTACCCTTGTGTCCATTGTCATGGAACTCTACGTCATCCTCCCCCTCAGACTCGCGGTCAACCCTTCTCTTTCACCAAAACTTCGAATTGTAGATGCGTGGGCTCTTGGTCTCCTCTATGCCAAGATTGGGCTCTTCGTTCAGCGTGCCCAGCCCAACGCTCGTATCAATCAGGGTCTTAGAAGGGTGCGTATTTTTTGAGATTTTATTCTTCCGTCGGCTTTAACAACCGTCGTTCAGATCATGAACAATGGCTGGACGCATCCCGACCCAATCACTGCCACCAAGGAAGTCATCGGGCCTATGTTACTAGGGTTATCAGCCATGATTACGGCGCCTGCCCTCCTTTTCCTTCTGGGAAACCGCTTCTTGCCGTTCTTGCAACTGAGCACCAAATCTACATGTAAGGTCGTTGCCCAGTTTGCTGATATTTGTTCTGACGCCTCCATAGTCATTTATGTATACCCAGCAATCTTCGTCCTTGCTGGTTTCTCCAGTATGGCCAAGGTCTTCTACGGCACTCTATCCGCTTGGTCTCAAACTGTTAGAGACAAGGAATTCCTTGTTGAAATGCGCCTACAGAACCATGAACCTAGTAGCACGGAGAATACTTAATAATATCTAATTGTTTGACGTTGCCTGCATCGAGCCCATATATGTAAGTTCTGACAAAAACTCGCATATTCCCATCTGGATACCTAAATACGTGTCCCCTCAGATTCCCATCCATGTACATGTATATAGAACTCCAACAATTATCATTCAACGAGGTGGATATCGGCACACACCCTGTTTCTTGAACCTGCACATCAGACCCTGTGGACCACGCAAGCGAGGCATATGGAGACTCGCCACAGGGACCTACACTGTCCCGAAAGTTGTCCTGAATCCTTACGGAGAAGCCTCCTGAAACTTGCTCTATCCATCAGAACCGTGGCCAAGTCCTGGGGACTTATGTCAACAGCGACGGTCACTTGAAAGGCCTCATTCCAACAGTTGTCGACGTCCACCAAGTAGGGTCGTGCAGACAAAGTTGGTCTAGCGTTCTGGACCCCATTACTGAATAGCACTCAAACTTATCAACGGTGCTCCATGAATCATGATACAGTAGCGAAGAAGTCACTTCCTCCGCCGATATCAATAAAACTCTCAAACGCCGGCATTTGAAGGATTGGACAACTACTGGATTCTATGTCCCACTCTCAATGCCTCCGAACTGAGATCATAACTCGCCAATTTAGCTTCGCAAAGCCTGAAGCCTGACAGAAGTGCAGCAGACTGCGAGACATCGGCTGGTTCTGGTTATGTAAGCGAATTCTCTTACTTCCTGGTATACCATAAGCCCGGACGTCCCGCGAATCTGAGGAGCCGGCACATGGAATGAGGCATCTCAGAATCGGCCCTCAAAACAACTGAGTTACTGCGTATCTGACGAGTATACAGGTATAGCGGCGCGAGGCAGTGCGAACCGTCAACGGTTTGTTGATAGAACGATCCAATCATTGGATTCACACCCACGTTCATTGACTCCATGCTGTTTTCATCACCTTTCATATACATGGACATCCCTCTTGCGTGTCTCTTCCAGTGCCCACTTTATGTTGTGTATGAACAGGGTTGAATTACCAGTACGTTCTTGACACTTGTTTTTCTTGTGTTTCCCCTTAAGCCTTACTTTCCTTTCACAAATTAGGTATCCCCTGGGACTTGTACCCTGGATACTCTAATCGTTCCTCTTCCTTCATTCCTCCTTTTCCTCACAGCTGGCCTCGTGATATACCTGCGGCCCGTCCTTCGTGAAGACTCCAACGACTTCATTCGCATTCGTCCGGTTCAATGGATCCATGGGATGTATATGTTTTGCGTCCTTGCCGGATGTGGAATGTCAATTCTTGAAATTACTCGACTGGCTCTCGCTGAACGAGGCATTGGCTTGCTTCCTGTCACGCCCATCACGCTGGCATCTATTTTGGGTTTGCTGTGGTATGAAAGGAAAAGACGGACCAGAGCTCTTTGCATCGTAAGCTGACTGATCGCGCTAAATCTCAATGATATTGATGATTCCTTTTGCGCGGTTCTCCATGGTTACAGATGCTGCAACTTTACTGGGCGATCCTCATCGCCTTTCAAGCGCTCAAATCAGCACGGCTGTTCATACTGAATGCGCTGTCACCCGCGAAGGATACACGCTTTCCAACACTAGATCAAATTACCGACAACTTAGTCATGGTCTGTCGTAACAATATCATCTCGTTGTCTCCGCTGACGAGTGCTACTAACTCAATAGACGGGCCNTTTTTACTGTCTCTTTCATTTTTGAGTTCATCTATTTCATACAGGCCACGTTTGTTCGGAAATAGTCTTCTAGGTACTTGCCTTGTACTTACCCCTCATTCTCGGAATGTTCAAGAACATTATTGGAGCGCATTGGAGCGTTAGCATGAACGTGGGTCTAGGGAAGTTCTGGATATTTGTCCCCTCCTTGGGGCAAAGAGAGGTAGCAACGTAAGACGTAGCTTGCGTGGCAGTAAGTAGAACATTTTTGGCACCTGTTGCCCAAATCGAAAATCCGCGAGGAAGGACTCAAGGGCAGTTGACCTTCAGAATCCCAATCAGACTAGTTAAGACACGAGCCGTTCCTATTGATATCAGAGAAGACCAGCGGGTCCGCGAAAGAAGGGGCCGTTATTTGATATAGCCAGTCGTACAACAAAGACGTTATTCCATTTATTCCATGAGGGCATCTATACGCCGAGAAGACCAATCGGATTTGTGGTACACCAATAACACGATGCAAACCAATAGCAGGGCGGGAAAGACTTAATGATACACAAGGAGAAAGTGAACGAACATGAGCAGGAGGAGAAGCCAGCCATGAGATGGATAGTTCAGAACGAGTTCCGAGAGCCATATTGAACAAGAGCGTTCAGAGACACAGGAGAGCGAAGAAGAAAAGACCGAGCGAAACGGTTATGGCGAGGGTGCCGAGAGCCTGTCCAGAGGCGTAGAGAAGTAGATAGAAGGCAACTTGAATCCAGAAATGGGGAAAGGCAGAATTGTCGAAGCGCATTGAGTTACCTGTCAGACCATCAGGTGCGATACAATTTTACGAAGTAGACGGCTCCGTTCCGGTGTTCATATTCGGTCCAGAAATTTTCTTCGGAGTACTCCAAACGATACCGGGCTTAAGGAGTAGTTCGTCGTCTGAGCTCCTTTCGTCCTCAGTCAGAGATTTCATGGTGCTGAGCTTGCCAAAAGTCCCCACCCCCCTGGCACCTCCCCTGGGACCGCCACAGATAGGTTGAACAACCCTCATCCTCGGAGCGTCGCTGCCGATGCGACTTGAGGAGGTCCGAAGAGAACCAAGTCCCAAGACCCGGTTTCTGGCGCAGGATGTCTTCTTCGGTACCTCAGGGGAGACTCTGGGAGCCACCTGCCAGACCTCACCATCTAAATCGATCGGTGGGGCGAGACTGAATTCTTCGCGCGGTGGAGACAAGACATTTAGGTTTGAGCTATCGTTTACGGCATTTTCTCTTTTGTCAGATAAGAGGTCTATCGGATCATTGGCTTCCGCAGCAGCGGGGAAGGTTTTAGTCGAACGGTCGCTCTTAGGTCGGGCACTGGGATCAACCGAGACCCTAGGGGCGGATGGAGGGCCAACGATGGTTCCACTCCTGGTCCTCCTCCCAATACCGGACGCAGAGGGAGCCACTGAGTTCCCGATGGTGGTCTCTCCCAAGCTGATGCTTCTCGCCGTGATAGTACCACTTCTAGTTCGTTGGGTGATTGCGGGCTGGGAGACTATTCTAGTACCAGCTGTCTGAACGGTGGGATAGTCAGATGCCTTGATTGTACCTCTTCTGCTTCGACCCTTGGGACGGGGACTAGAGGCCACTGTGGTAGACGAGACGTCACGCGCAGTGTGAGTGTTGAGAGTGGCGGGAACGACATCAACATGTTCTTGTGTACCATCCGCTGGCACGGCCACCGATGCTTCTAAGAAAGTAATTATCAGTAACATCAGCGGGACTATTTATGGATCCGTACCCGATTCCTCTAAAGAACCCAGGCTAATATTAACGGACTTGAAAATATCGTCCAAGCTGTCGCAGGAGGTTTTCTCGGCTAAAGGTTGCTGAGGCAAGGGGATACTGCGAGAGTCGAGTTCCATGTCCATGGTTCCATCGTCTATCGGCATTGTCACAGTATCGTCACCTGGTGACCTCTCCTTCATCCTGGAAGCAGGGAATCTGCGTTTGTATCGCTCTGTCTGAGCGAGTCGCCTGACAAGAGCAGTAGGTGGAGAAATCAAGCTGTCGCTGAGCCACGACATTCCATCGTCTACCTCTACTTCTGCTGCGAGACCAAGGTCCTCTGAATGCGACCTGGCAGCGGCAGTAACTTCTCTGATGTCGTCGTCGGATGAAGCACTGGTTCCATGGGTTCCCTTGACACGGGGCGAGGCGTAGTAGGAGTTACCAGATCTAGGAGAGTGGAACTCTTTCGCCGGGGAGTAACCAACACCGTCGTCAGAGAAAAATGATCGCAGATAGGGTCGACCAGAGGAGGGCAGGGGTTGTAGTTCAGGGGTTTTGTAACCAGGTGCCGACGCAAGAGGAAGGATATGTGCATCATTGAGGGGGACGCTTGCTTCATCGAAATTGCCATCGTCGGCATTTCCTGCGAGTAAGTTTTCATCATCACGGTGTCTATCTTTGTCATAGGGAGTGGATATGGCCTGCGCGCCATCCCAGAATGTCGCAAGGGTAGATGTAGGGGGACTGGTTCCTGACGGCGGTCTGAGTGAGATAAAGTAGGGTTTGGACGAACGAACACAAACTTACTCAGCAAGTCTGCGTCTAATCCTTCGATATCACAGCCGCCGAGATAATACGAATCAGAGTAGGTGTGCGTGTAGTCAAGTTGGGACGGTGGTCGGTCGAACGATACACCAATCGGTGCCCAGTTCCGTTCGCCACGAGACCGCGATTGAGTGGTTTCTCTTCCGAAAATGATAGGACGGGTTGCAGAAGGTGCAGACGGCCTACGAATTCTCTGGTTGTCAACTATTTCAGTACCTAGCGGAGAACCTGCGCATATAGCCGAGTGTGCTGGAGAAGTGGTAGTGCTCTGTGAACCATACGCAGGGTAGCGATCGGAGTTTTGTTCGATCTTCGGACGCAAGGGATATTTGAAGTCACCATCCTTGCTTTGGACGGGTCGCAATTGTCGTTCGGGTAGCTGCGCAGCTTTTGGCGAATTCGCGGCGGAGGGGGGTTGCGAATTGAAAGGCGATGAAAGGGGCAACGTGAAGCTGCTGCGAGAACATGGACGCGACAAGGGTCGGTTCTTCGTTGACCTGTTTTCACCAGTTTTGCTAGAACTGGTACGCGAAGCTTGGATCGACTTTCTAGACTTTTTCATCGAGGCCAGCACAGTCTTCGAACTTCTCGAATTTTCCTTGAGATTGCCTGACTTCGTACGAGAGAGACCTGGACCATTTTCGCCAATCTTCTTCGATTTATTGCCCGCCGAGATAGGCTGAATTTTGAGACTGACATCTGCTTCAGAAACAGTGCGTCTCTCGCCAATCCGGACAGGCATTCTGGGCATTGGAGAAAAATCTTCTGGATTAATTCTTTGACCCACGCCAGATGGGAGTTGAAATGTCTCAGAGAGACGATAAGCCGTCGGTAGAGGAGTTTCAAGAGGTAATTGGTCCATGTATGCGCCTAGTAGAGGATGTCAATGTAAGCCTCCAGCTCGCTCTGCGATGTAAATTACGATCGTTGCCTACTTTGAAGTGCCTGAGCAATCACTGTGCTCGTATCTTGTATTTCCTGGAAGGAGTCCCTGCTTCGCTTCAGCATACGACGCTTCATTGAGTCCAGCGACTGCAAAGGTGCGTTTGGCATAGCGCCGGCATCGTCAAGTTGCGCTGGTCCAGGGGTAGCAGTCTTGTAAATATTCAGAGTTTTGGTTGCATTTCTAGTTCGTTTGTTGCCGTAGGTAATGATAGACTTGCTAGGCATTGCCTGGGTCGTCAGATAGATAGAGGTAGAAGTCGAAGGAGCGCGCAAGGCACCAAGGTGCCAATTACTTCCGCGGAGCGATCCAGAAGCTGTTGCCACACACCAGTAAACAACCACTCATCAGCATCATTGCCTGTGGCGACACGACATCATACTTTCCTCATTTGTTTCACATTTTCCTTCCCTTTTCCCTCCTTCTCCTGCTCATTCACCGTCTCGTCGCCTCAAACTCGCGCTGGTCGTCGCCGCCGATAATTTGCACATTTAAGCGCGCCACTCTCT